>JAPFFP010092013.1:0-44278 GCA_026153255.1 Solanum medicagineum
GCTATTATGGGTGTTAGATCTGAAGAGAAGGTGGAGTTGGCGGCTTACCAACTCAAAGGGGTAGAACAAATATTGTTAAATCAATTGAAGTAGGAGAAGGGTAACAATAATGCGGTTCTATGGGAGAAGTTGAAGGCGGCTTTCCTTTGTCAGTTTTTCTCTCTTGAGTTTAGAGAGGTAAAAATGGTAGAGTTCATGAATTTGAAGTAAGGATCTATGAGTGCAAGAAAGTATGCCCTCAAGTTCAACTAACTCTCAAAATATGCTCCACACTTGGTTGCCGACCCAAGGTCCTGAATGAACAAGTTCCTGATGGGTATATCCGATTTAGTGAGTGAGGAATGCCGGTTCGCTATGTTGATTAGTGACATTGATTTGTCCCACTTGATGACTTATGCCAAACAAATCGAGGAGGAGAAATTAAGAAGGAGAAGGGGGAATGAGGCTAAGAGGGCTCGTTTTGAAGGAAGGTTACAAAATCCTAAAAGTGGCTGGTTTCATCAAAACCAAGGGTCCTCTAATGCTACTAGTCAAAGGCTTGGTAATGATATCCCAAGGGACGAAGGTGATGGTGGTATAGGTCCTAATGCTATGTGTCCAAAATGTGATAAAGGTCATGGTGGCCCATGCTTGAGGTATACCAGTGTTTGTTATGGTTTTGGGGAAATGGGGCATAAGATGATGGATAGTCCTCGTAACCGGAACAAGGATAAGGATGTCTGTCCTCAAGGCCAGGGTGCTGATGTGATTTCTTTGGGGAGGGGTGGTCAAGAAGATGGTGCCCCAAGGTATAATTGGTTCTATGCAATCCAAGAGACGCAAGGGATTGAAAAGGTCCCAAATGTCGTCACCGGTATGTTAAAAGTCTTTGATTTTGATGTGTATGCATTTATTGATCCAAGTGCTGCTCTTTTTTTTGTTACCCCCTTGATCGCCAAAAGGTTTCATGTTGAACCTGAATTTTTGTCTGAGACATATGAGGTGTCTAGTCCCATTGGTGCATCTATTATCTCTAGTAGATTCTATTAAAATTGCCCCATTTGCATTTTGCACAAATTGTTGCCAAGTGACTTTGTTGAGTTGGACATGTTAGATTTTGGCATTATTCTTTGGATGGATTTGTTGCATGCATACTATGCCTCTATTGATTGTAGAAGCCATTGGGTCAATTCCAATTCCCAAATGAACTTGTTCTTGATTGGGAGAGTTATGATGTGGGGGTCAAGGGTAGATTCATCTCTTGCATTAAAACCCGTAAGTTGATCTCAAAGGAGTGTCTTTATCATCTTGTGATGGTTAGGGATATGGAGTCTAAAGTCCCTTCTATAGAGTTATTTCTATATGTAAATATGTTCCTAGATGTCTTCTAAAATGACCTTCCCAGTGTCCCTCCCAAAAGGGAGATAGATTTTGGTATAGATCTCCTTCCCGATACACAACCCTTTTCTATTCCCCCTTACCGTATGGCCCCGGCGGAGTTAATGGAGTTCAAGGAGCAATTAAGGGATTTGTTGGAGAAGGGTTTCATTAGTCCTAGCCAATCACCTAGGGGTGCACCGGTATTATTTGTGAAAAATAAAGGTAGGTCCTTTAGAATGTGTATTGACTACCGGCAACTTAATAGGGTCACCATAAAGAATAAGTATCCTCTTCCAAGGATTCATGATTTGTTTGACAAACTTCAAGGGGCTAGTCACTTCTTTAAAATTGATCATCAATCTAGGTACAATCAAGTGAAGGTGGGGGAGTGTGACATTCCCAAGACGGCCTTCCGGACTAGGTATGGACATTATGAATTTGTGGTTATGCCTTTTCGGTTGACCAATGCACCAGTCATCTTCATGGATCTTATGAATAGGGTCTTTAAACCTTACCTTGATTTGTTCATTGTGGTCTTCATTGATGATATTTTGATCTATTCACATAGTGAGGAAGAGCATAGGGGTCATTTGATAGTAGTGCTATAAAGACTAAGGGAAGAGAAGTTGTATGATGAATATGAGAAACGTGAATTTTTGTTAAAAGAGGTTGCTTTCCTAGTTCATGTCATGTCGGGGGACGATATCAAGGTGGATCTTAAAAAGGCGGATGTGATTAGAAATTGGCCTAGACCATTGACCCCGTATGATATTAGAAGCTTGTTGGGATTAGCGGGTTATTACCAGATATTTGTGAATGTGTTCTCTTCTATTGATTACCTATGACCAAGTTAACTCAAAAGAAAGCCAAATTTGTGTGGTCCGATGAGTGTGAAAATAGTTTCCAAATATTGAAGGATAAGTTTGTGTCTGCTCCTATTTTGTTACTACCGTAAGGGTTAGAGAGATTTGTTGTGTATTGTGATGCTTCTAAAGTTGCTTTGGGTTGTGTTCTAATGCAGAATGGTAATGTGATAGCCTATTCTTTTAGACAACTAAAAGTACATGAAAAGAATTATCCTATTCCAGATCTTGAAGTAGTCACCATGGTATTTGCATTAAAGATTTGGTGTTATCATTTGTGTGGGGGTGCATGTTGATGTGTTCACCGATCATAAAAGTCTCCAGTATTTCTTCACATAAAAAGCTCTTAATTTGAGGCAAATAGGTGGTTAGAACTTCTTAAGGATTATGACATGAGTGTGCATTATCATCCTGGTAAGGCTAATATAGTGGCCGATGCTTTGAGCAGGGTGTCTATGGGTAGCCTAGCTCATGTTGATGATGGTGGCAAAAGGGTAGCTAAGGAGGTCCATTGGTTGGCCAGATCAGGGGTTATATTGGAAGAGGTGGATAAAGGAGGTGTTGTGGTAGTTAATCTCTCAAAATCTTAATTGGTTGAGGAGGTGAAAGCTAAGCGAGATCTTGACCCTGCTTTGTTATAATGGAAGGCATTAGTGAAAAAATGGTAAGGTGGAGGTTTTCTCCCAAGGGGAGATGGTGGCCTTAGGTACCAAGGTAGGTTATGTGTCTTGTGTTGATGGCTTGAGAGAAAGGATTCTTGATAAATCTCATGGTTCTTCCTATTCTATTCACCCCAAATCTATTAAGATGTATAGAGATTTGAGAGAGGTGTATTGGTGGGGAGATATGAAGAAGGACATAACCAAATTTGTTTTCGGTTGCCATAGTTGCCAATAAGTCAAAGCCGACTATCAAAGGTTGGGTGACCTAACCCAAGACATAGAGATTCCTCCATGGAAGTGGGAAGAGATTAATATGGGCTTTGTGGTTGGGTTGCCTAAGACTAGGAAGGGTTTTGATTCCATTTGGGTTGTGGTTGATAAGATGACGAAATTGGCTCACTTCCTACTTGTTAAGACAGTATATGGGGCTAAAGATTATGCTAGGTTGTACATTCATGACTTGGTGAGGTTGCACGGGGTTCCCTTATCCATCATACCGGATCATGATGCTCAATTCACTTCACATTTTTTACTATCCTTTCAAGGGGTCTTGGTACAAAAGTTAAGCTTAGTACGACCTAACACTATCAAATGGATGGCCAAGCCGAAAGGACTATTCAAGCACTTGAGGATATGCTTAGGGATTGTGTATTGGTGTTTAAGGGTAGTTGGGATCATCATCTTCCATTGATTGAGATTGCTTATAACAATAGCTATCATTCTAGCATTAGTATGGCTCCTTTTGAGGCTCTCTATTGTAAAAGTTGTAAATCACCGGTTGGGTGGTTTGAAGTTGGAGAGGTGGACTTGTTGGGACCATATCTGGTTATAGAGGCTCTTGAGAAGGTTAGGATGATTAGAGAAAGGTTGCAGACGGCCCAAAGTCGCCAAAAGTCCTATGCCAATGTGATGAGAAGGGAGCTTGAATTTAAAGTTGGTGATTGGGTCTATTTGAAGGTGTCACCCATGAAGGGTGTGGTTCATTTTGGTACGAAGGGCAAGTTGAGCCCAAGATATGTGGGTCCTTATAGGGTAATGAGGAGGATTCGCAAGTTAGTTTATGAGTTGGAGTTGTCTAACGAGATGGATTCGGTTCATCCGGTGTTTCATGATCCATGTTGAGGAAATGTGTGGGTGATCAAAATACTGTTGTTCCATTAGATATTATGGGTATAGTTGGAGATAACTTGAGTTATAAAGAAGTTCTAGTGGAGATCTTAGATAGGCAAGTGAAGAGGCTAAGGAACAAGGATGTTGCTCCCCTTAACGTCCTTTGGAAGAATCTACAAGTTGAAAGTGCTACACGGGAGGCTGAAGCAGAAAATCAAAACTAATATCCTTATCTTTTCCATTCTTATCAAGCCTTAGGTACAAATTCTATTTCCCTTATGTGATTTAAAGTCTTATTATTCAGCCCCTAAGTCATTTGCATGCATTTATGTTTTATTGACAAGTTCATGCTGATTTTAGACTTATGTTGAAATTTTTGAAATAATGTTTAAGTGCATTGTTTCATCCTTATGTTCGCTGAAATCGTCATGTTTATGTCTCTCTTATACATTTCTTTGACATTCAGGAACAAATGTTCCCAGGCAGGAGATATGGAAACAACCCCAAAAAGTGCTCGAAAATGTGCCTCGAAAGTGCCTGGAATCGTAATTTCTATATATGTCAAACTCCATGCGTGATATCGAAAATTTGACAGCATATTCTTGTTTGGGGGGAAATTTAGTGGCAAATGGGTCTAACCCAGAGTTTAGAGCAACCATATCAAAATCCAAAAATCGCAAAAATGCGATTTCCAATGAGCCCCGCCAGGGTTGCGTCACAGTGTTAAGAATGTGCTAGTTTTCCACTTTGGTCCAAGGCTTTTGGGTCTTAGGCTAAGCCTTCCTATGCATGAAAATACCCATACTTAGTTATATTTAACCTTCCTATTACAAAAGGCATTCCTTAATACTCTATCAAACACTTAGACAGTATGTCACCTCAAAATTCAAGTATCCAAATCTCTTCTGGATTTTAAGTATTTCACTCAAGCTTCAAGTCTCCATTAAAATCATCATCAAAAATTCTCTAAAGCTAAGGTGTGTAGGTTTCAACCATTGGGTTCCTTCACTCATGCTGCTCATGCTTCCTTTATACCTAAATTGCATGATCCTAAGTTGATTTACTTATGGGTCTTACTTATTATGAATTTTATTATGAACTATGTTGGGGTTTCAAAATCGCGTGACTGTTTGAGCATATTTTGAGCTATGAATCTATGGTCTATTATTTGATTTGATGAAGGGTTTTGATGTATATTGCATGAGAGTATTACCAGATGTTGGTGGGTGGTTATACATTGGTTTCTCTTATATGATTTCACTCTTCAATTGCATCATCTTACACTAGCAATACACACCCACCAAATGTTTGATAAAATGTATGATTTTTGATTCTTGAAGTATTGATGATCCATTGCATGACCCATGACTTGAATGGCTGTATGATGATGAAAGGAAGGTATTTATATGATGATTTCATGAAAAGTACCTATTGCAATGAAAGTTAACCAATTGCCTAGTACGGGGGGTAGTAGGCTCGAACTACCACATTGAGGGGTATATACCTCATTCATCTAGCTCGAGGGGTGGTAGGTCCATGCTACCACATTGAGGGGTATATAGCTCATTCGCCTAGCTCGGGGGGTGGTAGGCCTGTGCTACTACATTGGGGGTATGTACCTCAATTACCTCACCAAGCAGGTGGTATGCCTTGGTTATGTAATGATGGTCATCTTCTTCACATGTAATAGGTTCTATATAAGTATGTTTTACTTCGAATATCATTCATTCATGTCATATTGCTAATATGCTATCTCTTGCTTACGATACTACATTTTGCCATTTTTCTATCTCTTATTGTATTGGATCCTACATACTTAGTACATTCAAACATACTAATGCATACCCTAAGCCTACATGATATTACCATGTAGGAACCGGAACATCGATTGATCATCCTCCTCCTCGTGGCTAGTACGATTGTCTCTCAACGTAGTTGGTGAGTCCTCTATTCCGGGGACGATGTCTATGACTCTATGTTACGGAACAAGACTCTTTTCTTTGATGTATGCTTATGATTAAGAGGGGTGAGCCCAGATGCTTGTCTTGGTCCCCCGTTCCTATCTATGTAGTAGAGGTGTTGTTCGAACCTTACGATGTATCATGTTATACACTACTGAGCTTACTATGATTTATGATATGAACGATGTTCCTTAGTTCCTTATCCCTTTTTTACTACTATTGTTGTTGTATTTAATGCTTCTGTGACCAAGGATGTGTAATGATATGTAAAGAGGCTTGTTTGTGGTTTATTTGGGTTCGTCGTGTCACATCTAGGCCCTAGGCTTAGGTCATGACATATATCTGCTAAAGTTGTTTGAAGTAATTTCATAGCAATCATGCGAAGAAGAGGAAGCAAAAATCACTTTTGCAGAAGTATTTTCTAAGTATCCAAGCCTTCATCTTGGTTTGTGATCTTTTTCATACTCATCTATTCCATATTAGGTGATTTTTTTAAAGGTTTTTACACTCTTCAGAATATTAATATTTTTAAAGTTAAGATAAATGGTCAAAACTTTTATCATATTTTGTCCTTTCCTTAAGGATGTTTTATATTTTCTAGGAGATAAATTGCAATTCTTGGGAATAATCAAAATAGTAACAGAGAAAAGTATGAGTAATAAATAAAAGGACAACAGTGAAAAATATGATTTAAATTATGTAGTTGAATAAATTTAATGGATGCGCATGCGGCACAAATTCACTTAATATCTAATAGAGGTAATATTATCTAATTAAACATTGAATGCTTTCCTTTGTAGATTAAGATGATATTCGACCATCTGGACCTTAATAACCGAATCATATACATCACTCTATATTTGATTATTCATAGCAACTTATACAATATCAATTTTTAATATAATTATTTACACAAAAGTTTATTCTAATACTATTGATATTATTTAACAATATCAGGCAATAAATAACTCGACCTAGACATGCATCACACATGCAGTAAAACTAGTATAAACAAAATGTTTAAAATATTAAAATGTATAAAAACTACATGTGTTATGATATTTTGTCAAATGAAATGGCAAATCCTCTTTGAAATAATTATTATAGACTTTTATAAATAATCATTCCATTGTATTTGAAATTGAAGAAGCTTGATTTATTAATGAAATATGCATGGTCAAGCCTCAAATAAAAGACCAAGCCTAAAAAGAATTTAATATAATCCCTAATGTCGTAAAATAAATAAAAAACGCATTTACAATCAATTAATACAAAATAGATGACCCATCTTGCCATCTCCTTGTAATTTCCTAATATACCAATCAACATAAATAAATAAAGGGACCCACCTGGCTATTAGTTACTTTCTTTTCAACAAAGCAACTTTTCTTTTAACAAAACATGTCAAAATGAATAATATTGGGAAATAACTCATCTGATAATACGAGTCTCACAGTTTCTACAAATGTATTACACTTTCATCTAAAAATAGTCAGATTCTTTATTATTTTTAAATTTTTTTTACTAACGATAATGCATATGCATATTTAATAATAATTCTAATATTTAATGATTTTTTCTAATTAATTTGAGATTTTTCTGTGAGCTAACTTTATATTTTAACAATTATTTGAGGGGTACTACTCACACACTTGGGAAATTCAACAAAATAGAAGCCTAAGAGCTTATTTCTTGGTAGACAATCAACCTAAAAAGTTTCACGATTCGAATTCAACACCACCTAGAAACCAATTCAAATTTTCCAACAAAATTGGTAAATCACGATGCTTTACAGCCAGGATCGAAAGAAAATTAGGTTCTCTGCACTTTACATAACCAAATTCGCCCCCAACATTTTGCCATTTCTCAAACTTTTGCACCTTATATCACTTCATTTTGTCCAATAAGATCATTATTCATATTTATTCTTCACTAAATACACATTCTATTTCTTTTTCGGCAGAATGAAAGTGACCAAGAACTAACAAGGCAAGAAGTCGATTTTCTCCGGTGACCATTCATCGATCTCGATATAATCATGTTGGTTACAAATCGAAAACTAACTAAAATTTCTCTATCTCTCTCTCTCTCACTCTTTTCTTTTATTTTTTTTATTTTGATTGCCAGATTTGGGAAACTTTAATCACGCAATCGACTTACAGCTTCTCTCTGGCGACACGAGATTATTCCAACGAAGTTTCCAACGAATGTCTACAATTTTTTGGGGTGTCTAATATTTTCAGGCAACATTCAGTAATTCTTTGGCCAAAACTTTCCAAACTCATATAATCCGGGTGATATCTTTTAACTGTTTACTATTTAGTTTTGAATTAATTGTACCCTTCTATTTACTTTCTATTTCTTGCTTGTTACATATTGTAGTGCATTTTTGACAATTTTTTTTTGTATTTCTATAATTTACTATCCTGTTTACTCTTTGCATCTAGGTGTTGTGGATTTTTCATGCACTTTCTATAGGATTATTGTTCTTCGTCTTGATTATTCTGTATTTGGCTATTTGATTATTGTAAATTATACTTTATACTTTATTGTTCTGTATCGTTGGGCTGTTGTTTTTGAGAAATTATACTATCCATAGTTTATTGAGTTTTTAATTCTTAGTACAGTTTAGTGGTGTTGGGGTTTGATGGTGGATTAGGATTATGTCGTCGGTTGGGGTTGTCGATTGGGGTAGTAGTGGTAGGGACGTGGAACATACGATCATTTATAGGGACGTCTATAGAGCTAAGTGAAGAGTCTTAAGTGGAAACAAATTTATATATGGTGTATTCAAGAGACCAGATGGGTAGGTACCAAAGCTGGAGACGTAGACGAGTTTAAATCATGGTATTCGGGTGACTCTAGGGACAGAAATGGAGTAGATATCCTAGTACATAAGGAACATTGGGAGTATGTAGTTGAGGTCAAGAGGATTAATGATAGGATGATGTCTATTAAACTTGTGATCGGTAGTCATATAGTGAATGTAGTTAGTGCCTATGTACCTCAAGTGGATTGGATGAGAAAGTCAAAAAGTTCTTTTAGAAAGATTTGGATAAGGTTGTAAGAGGTATACTAAATACAGAAAAGATCATCATTGGAGGACATTCTTTTGGGCATATTGGTGCAATTTCTAGTGGTTTTGGAGATGTTCAAGTAGGTTTTGGTTTTGGAGAGAGGAATGGAAGTGGGACGTCTCTCTTAGATTTTACTAAAGCCTTTGAATTGGTTATTGCTAACTCATAGTATTAAAAGAGGGAAAATCACTTGGTTACCTTCCGTAGTACGATAGCCAAGACTCAGATTGATTACTTACTCCTCCAAAAGGGTGATAAAAGCCTTTGTAAGAATTGCAAGGTTCTTCCAAGTAAAAATATTTCCACTCAACATAGACTTGTAGCGATGAATTTAGATATTAAGAGGGGTAAGAGGGAGAAGGCTATCTATGCCCAATTTAGGATTAGATGGGGAGGCCTAACTCCTATCCTTTATTCGGAGATGGGGGAAAATTGAGTAATTTAGGGCTTGGAGTAATAGCGGAGATGTGAACACCACATAGGATACTATTGCTGGTTGCATTAGAAAATAGCTACCGAGGTACTAGGGATTTTAAGTGGAACCTTTGGTGGACATCAAGGTGATTCGTAGTGGAATAGAGAATTTTAAGGAAAACTTAAAGCTAAGACAATTGCCTATACAAAGTGCCTAGAGTGTAAGGTTGCCTATACAATGTGGCTTGAGTGTAGAAATGAGGATGAAAATGAAGGGCTAAGGATATCTATAAGATGGAAAAGATAGAAGTGAAGACGCTGGTGATGAGTGCTAAGACAACAACATTTGAATGCTTGAACTATCTTAAAAAGTTATGGACAAGAGATTGTACAGGCTCTGAAGGAGAGATTATAAAGCTCATGACTTGGGCCAAGTGAAATACATTAGAGATTAGGAAGGTGAGGCGTTGGTGGACGAGACTTCCATTAGGCTAAGGTGGGTTGTTTAGTTTCATAAACTCTTAAAAATGAAAAAAAGGGATAAAGATATTGAGTTAGGTGATTTGGCACACTCTGCTAGTCATTAAGATTTTTGTTATTACTGGTGTTTCAGAGATAAAGAGGTTGAAATGCTATTGGTAGGATTAGCAGAGGGAGAGCTATCATACGTAATGAGATTTCAGTGGATTTTTGTAATAGCAAGGTCAATGATGGTGTTGAATGGTTTAATGGGTTGTTTAAAGCTATTATCAAGATTGCTAAGATGCCTGATAAATGGAGAAGGAGCACAATACTTCCATTATACAAAAAAAGGGTAATATTCAAAATTGTCACAACTACAGTGGTACTTTGTTGTTAAGCTACACTATAAAGGTTTGGGAGAGAGTGGTGGAGATGAGGGTAAGAAAAGAAGTGACTATTTCAGAGAATCAATTTGAATTTATGTTGAGATGGTTGATTACTAAAGCAATTCCTCTTGTTAAGAGATTAGCAGAGAAATATAGGTAAAGAAAGAGGGACCTTCGTATAGATTATGAAGTTGACTTCAACGTCCAAATCATCTTGGGAAGACCATTCCTAGCCACTGGGCAAGAACTAGTGGATATGGAAGCTGGTTAACTCAGGTTCAAATTGAACGACGAAGAGTTCATTTTAAATATTTGTCAGAACATAAAGCATCCAAATGATTTGAAGTGTGAAGTCAGGGCAATTGGTCAAGTGTGGGTAACCAATTTGTCCAAGTCATGCCGCGAAAATAATTCTAGTGCTACTTGGGAGGCAACCCAAATTTTTTGATTCAATAGTGTAGTTATAGGTTTATTTTAAGTTCTTGGATTTGTAGGTAGTTTTTCTTCTTTTCTTTTGATTGAAAATTTGGACATTAGGGTGGTTGCATATAGGGTAACAGTGTGTTCTATGAAGAATGTGTAGGTACATGACTAAATCAGCCAATTTTGGCTAAGCAGAGCATCAGGAAGTGTCTCTAAGACTGGGTCTACAGGCTGTAAAACACTTTACGACCCATACCCCACCTCGTAGATATTTCCAGTGAGCAAAGAAATCCTACACTCTAGTCCACGAGCCAATTTTATAATATGTAGATAAAAGGATGAGTTGTGGCCCTAGGTAAGTTCCCTAAATGTTTTCTAAGTCTTAAGGTTTCAGTCACGACCCAAGCCTACAGCCTAGATGTGACACAGCGAATTGGAGACCAGAAGGGACCCCAAACAAGCCTTTTAATAAATCATTACACATCCTTGGTCATTGAAGCAATTTAATAGCAATAGGGGAATCGAAATAAGGGCAAAGGGAATAAGGGAGTTTTTCATACCATTAAAACGTACAGTAGTCAAGAGAGTCAAAGCTCATAACATCATTACCTAACTTGTCCAACAACACCTATAAAGATAGAATTTAGGGGGGCCAAGAAAACTTTCTGGGTTCACCCTCATAATCAAAAGCATAAAATAAGATAGACAGAGTCTTTGCATAACATAAGATCATAAGCTATGGTCCTCGGTGTTGAGGACTCACCAAACTTTCTTTGAGAAGATAGTACTGCCATGTGGAGAGAGATGATCACATGGAGCTCTAATTCCTACATGGTAACATTATGTAGGTATAGAGTATGCATTAGTACGTTGGAATGTACTAAGTATGTAGGATGAAATGCAACAAGAGATAAGTAAAATAATCAAAATGCATAAGGATAGGAAATGGATAAGCATAGTAACAATATGGCATGTATGAATGATGCTTGATGTAAAAAGATGCTTACATAGAACACATTACACGTGAAGTAAGAGATCATCTTAACAGACAAAGCAAACTTAGTACTTGGAATCCAAGTTAGACCACCCCTTTGAAGTGATTGAGGAATCAACCCCTCAATTGGTTGATGGTTGTCACACCCTACAATCTATGGTGATTGAGGTATTAACCCCTCAATTGGTTAGCGGGGTATGACCACCCCCTGTCGGAAGTGATTGAAGAATCAACCCCATAATTGGTTGATGGGCATGACCACCCCCCACCGAAAGTGATTGAGGAATCAACCTCTCAATTGGTTAATGGGCATACCATCACCATTGAAATGGTTGAGGCAATTTACTCCTCCTCAACTAGGCATAGTCAACTCACAACACTGTAGATACTTCTCAAGAAAACAACTCATATACACTTCCCTTTCATCACCACAATGTCACTTACCTCATAAACCATACTTTAGAACTTCAAAAGATCAAGAATCCATAACCAAACATTTTATAATACACTTTATGGGTGTGTAATACTAGTACAAATTCATGCAATTCAAAAGTGAAATAATGTGAGAAAATTAATATAAAATCACCCACAAACACTTGGTAATACCCTCATGCAAGATAAATTGAAACCCTTAATCAAATCTCAAAGTAGATTGTAGATTCATAGCTCAAACCATGCTTAAACAGTCACACTTTATTGAAACCCTAACATAGTTCAATGTCAAATTCATAGTAAGTAATACCCATAAGTAAATCAACTTAGAAACATATAATTTATGTAAAAAGGAAGGTCGGGCACCATGGATGAATGGACCCAATGGTTGCAACCCACATACCTCAACTTTAGAGAATTCCTTGATGAAGATTTGACTGAGAACTTGAAGCTCGAGTGAATTCCTTTGATTTTGAGTGAAATATTTGTCTAAGTGGTTGAAAAGGTTTTGGGGAATGTCTTGAATGACATGAGATTGAAAATGACTCAGTATAGGTGTTTTTATGCATGGGAAGGATTAGGGATAAGACCAAAATGCCTTAGACCGAAACAGAAAAATGTGACAAAAATACACTGATTCGCGCCCCGCATCGTGCCAAGGGCGCGGATCATCTGTAGAATTTACATTGTTTTAGAATTTCAAATTTTGATACGGCTGCTCTATAATCGGGGTTAGACCCATTTCCCACTCAATTATGCCCCCTGATTACTAATATGAAGTCGGATTTTCAATATCATGTATGGATTTTGAGATATGCGATTGTGGGCATTTTCAAGGCACATTTTCGGGCACTTTTTAGGGTCATTTCAATATCTCGCCCTTGGGAACATTCATTCTAGAATGTCAAAGAAGCATGCATAAGAAGAGTAATCATGAATAAATCAACCCCAACAGTAATGCAATTATGCATTTAAACACCATTTTCAAAAACCTCAACATAAGTGTCACAATCACCATGAACTTGTCAATATAAATATGAATGCCTGAAAATGGCATAAGAGCTAATACATAAGGCTTGAAATCGCATAAGGATTTATAATTAGTACCTTAGACTTGAGTAGAGTGGAAGAGATAGGGATGTCTCTTTTGCATGTCCACCTCGGCTTCCAATGTGGCACTTTCAACTTGTTGGTTACTCCAAAGAACTTTGACGAAAGCAACATCCTTGTTCCTCAATCTCTTAACTTGTCTATCCAAAATTTCTATAGAACATATTCATATGTCAAATTATTTTCAACAACACCCACAACATCAAGAGGCACAATAGCACTAGGTTCACCACTCACTTCCTCAGCATAGACATATGGAATACCGAATGAACCATATGTATATCATTAGGCAACTCCAACTCGTAGGCCACCTTGCTAATCCTCCTCAACACTCTATAAGGTCCAACAAATCTTGGACTCAAATTATACTTCTTGCTAAAATGAGCCATATCCTTCATAGGTGAGGCCCTCAGATTGACCCAATCACCAACCTTAAATTCAAGATCCTTTCTCTTCACATCGGCATAGGACTTTTGATGACTTTTGGGTCATCTTAATCCTTTCCCTTGTAAATCTCACTTTCTATAAGGCCTCTACAACCAAATCCAAACCAAACGAAGCCACCTCTCAGACATTAAACTACCCAACCAGTGATCTACAATGTCTACCATAAAGGGCCTCAAAAGGAGCCATATTAATGCTTGCATGATAGCTATTATTATAAGCAAACTCAATCGATGGAAGATGATCATCCCAACTACACCTAAAATCAAATACATAAGCTCTAAGCATATCCACAAGAGTTCGGAGAGTTCTTTCGGCTTGGCCATCCGTTTGAGGGTGAAAAGTCGTACTAAGCTTAACCTTGGTACCAAGACCTCTTTGGAAGAACCTCCAAAAGTGTGAAGTGAATTGAGTATCAGAATCTGATATGATAGACAAAGGCACCCCATGCAATCGAACCAACTCATGAATGTAAAACATAGAATAATCTTTGGCACAATATGTACTCTTAATCGATAGGAAATGAGCCAACATTTATCAACCACAACCCAAATAGAATAAAAACCCTTTCTAATTTTAGGCAACCCAACAAAAAAATCCATGTTAATTTCCTCCCACTTCCAAGTAGGAAACTCTATGTCTTGGGCTAGGCCACCCGGCCTTTGATGTTCGGCTTTCACTTGTTGGCAACTATAACAACCAGATACAAATTTGGAAATGTCTTTCTACATATCTCCCACCGAAACACATCCCTCAAATCTCTATACATCTAGGTAGAACTGGGGTGAATAGAAAAGGAAGAATTATAAGTCTCATCAAGAATCTTCTCTCTCAAGCCATCAACACTAGGTACACACAACCTACCTTGGTACCTTAGAGCACTATCTCCCCCTTGGGAGAAAATCTCCACCTTACCGTCTCCCACCAAAGCCTTCAACGCTAACAAGGGAGGGTCAAGATCTTACTTCTCCTTCACCTCCTCAACCAATGAAGATTTAGAACCATCAGCCACCACTACGCCACCATTTTTACCCTCTTCCAAGCTGAACCTCAATCTACCCACCAATGGACCTCCCTAACCACCTCTTTGCAACCTCCATCAACATGAGCTAGGCTACCCATGGACAACCTATTCAAAGCATCGGCCATAACATTAGACTTACCGGGATGATAATGCGCATTCATATCATAATCCTTATGAAGCTCTAACCACCTTTGTTGCCTCAATTTAAGATCTTTTTGAGTGAACATATATGGAGACTCTTATGATCGGTAAATACATCAACATGCACTCCATACAAATAATGACACCAAATTTTCAAAGCAAATACCACGGCGGCCAATTCAAGATCATGGGTAGGATAATTCTTTTCATATACCTTGAGTTGTCTAGAGGTATAAGTTATCATCTTACCTTTTTGCATCAAAACATAACTCAAACCAATTATTGAGGCATCACAATACACAACAAGCCCTTTTAACCCTTCCGGCAGTGACAATATATGAGCGGAGACAAGCTTATCCTTCAAAGTTTGAAATATCTTTTCACACTCATCAGTCCACACAAATTTTGCTTTCTTTTGAGTCAACTTAGTCATAGGAGAAGCAAATAGAAAAGAACCCATTCAGAAATCTCCGATAGTAACCCACTAAGCCCAAGAAACTTCTAATTTCCAATGGAGTCAAAGATCTAAGCCAATTTCTAATCACTTCTGTCTTTTAGGATCACCTTTATGCCGACACTTGACACTAGATGACCTAGGAAGGCTACCTCTTTCAACCAAAACTAACACTTTTCATATTTGGCATACAACTTCTCCTCCCTCAATTTTTGTAACACCACCCTCAAATGACTCACATACTCCTCCTAACTATGGAAATAAATAAAAATATCATCAATGAAAACCACCACAAACAAATCAAGGTACTGTTTAAAGACCCTATTCATCAGATCTATGAAGATAGTCAGTGCATTGGTAAAACCAAAATACATAATCACAAACTCGTAATGCCAGTACCTAGTTCGGAAGGATGTTTTGGGAATATCACACTTCTTTACTTTCAATTGATGATACGTATACCAAAGGTCAATCCTAGTGAAGTGACTAGTCACTTAAAGTTTGTCAAATAGATCATCAATCCTTAGTAGAGGATACTTATTCTTTATGGTGACCCTATTAAGTTGTTGGTAGTCAATACACATTCTAAGAGAAACATCCTTCTTCATAAATAACATAGGTGCACCGCAAGGTGATTGGCTAGGCCTAATAAAACCCTTCTCCAACAAATCCTCAATTACTCCTTCAACTCCTTTAACTCCGCCGGGGACATATGGTAAGTGGGAATAAAAATGGGTTGAATATCTGGAAGGAGGTCTATACCAAAGTCTATTTCCCTTTCGGGAAGAACACTAGGAAGATCATTTGGGAAGACATCAAGAAACTCATTAACCACCAGAACTGACTCTATAGGAAGGACCTTGGACTCAACATCCCTAACCCTCACAAGATGATAGAGCACCCCTTAGAAATCAACTTATGGGCTTTAATGCAAGAAATGTACCTACCCTTGACCACCACATCATGACACTCCCACACAAGAACGAGTTTGGGAATTGGAATTTGACCCTACAGGTTCTACAATCAATAGAAATATACATGCAACCAATCCATCCCAAGAATCACAACAAAATCTACCATATACGACTCAGACAAAATTACAAGGAAAACTTTTATGCAAAATGCAAATGAGACAATTTTCATAGACCCTCCTAGTAACAATAGATTAACCAACGAGAGTAGACACCTTATAAGGCTCACACAATAATTCGTGTTTAATATGAAACTTTTTTCCAACAAAGGAAGTAACAAAAGAAAGAGTGGCATCTGGGTCTATCAATGCATACATATCAAAATCAATGACTTTAACATACCAGTGATGACATTGGGCATCTCATCAACATCTTATCTCCCTTGGAGTGTGTAAAACCAATTGTGCCTTGGGCACCACCTTCTTGACCATCTCTTCCGCTAGGAACCAATTTGCACCTTGTGGACGAACATCCTTACCCTTGTTTTGATTATGTGGGCAATCCATCACCTTATGCCCCACTTCACCACAATCAAAACAAGCAGTGGTGTCCTCCAATGATGGGCCACATGACCTTACCACATTTAGACACATAACATTAGGCACCACACCACCATTATCTTAGGCCCTTGGGTAGTCATTGTCAAAACTTCTACAAGGAGCATGAGAAGACCCTTCACCTTGATGTAACAGACCACCCTTCGGACTTTGGAACTTACCCTCAAAACGTGCCTTCTTGGCCTCACCACTTCTGCTCTTTCTCAATATTTTCCCCTCCAATTGTTCGGCATAAGTCATTAGGTGGGACGAATCCATGTCACTAATCAGCATAGTGGCAAGACAGTCCTCATTAGCCAAATCAAAAACCCCTATCACAAATTTGTTCTTTCTAGACCTTGGGTCAGCAACCAAGTGTGGAGCATATCTGGAGAGTTGGTTGAACATGACGACGTACTCCGGCACACTCATAGATCCTTGCTTCAAATTCATGAACTCCATTATTTTGACCTACCTAAGCTCAAGAGGGAAGAACCAGTTTAGGAATGCCGCCTTGAACTCCTCCCATAGAATCACGTTGTTGTTCCCCTTCTCCATTTTTCGTTTAGCATACCATATTTGAGCTAGCCCCTTGAGTTGGTAAGCTGCCAACTCCACTTTCTCTTCCAACCTAACACCCATGATAGCCAACATCTTGTATACCTCATCAATAAATTCTTGAGGGTCCTTATCCACTTTAGACCCATAGAACTCCTACGGGTTCATTCTAGTGAAGTATCTTACCCTTGAAGCTGGTGTAGGAACATGAGGGGCTTGGGCCGCTTGATTGATTTGATTAGTTATGGTATGGGCTAGTATGGTGATAGCATCCCAAAATTTCTCATGAGCCACTCCCCCACCTTGAGGAGCCTGAGGAGCGGGAGGAGCCGGTTGTTCCTCGGGTGTGCGGGCTCTTCTTCCTCTTATGTTAGGCATGATCTATGAATGGAAAAGAACATTCATTAGAGGGGAAACTTTACCTAACTTCAATAGCATGACATAGATCAAGAAGAAGGGAAACATTTCCTAAAACGCCTCATAGCCTCTTACTCATAGTCGTGGTGCACAACACAACCATGAATAAGACTCTAATCAACACGGTGTGTTGGATTCTGAGTACCATTAACAACCTAGTGCTCTGATACAAAATTTTTTCATGACCCAAGCCTCGGGCCTAGGCGTGATACGGCAAATGGGAGACCCGAAGGGGCCCCAAACAAGCCTCTTAACATATCATTACACATCCTTCGTTGCTAAAGCAATTACACAACAATAAGGAAATAGAAATAAGGGCAAGGGTCTAAGCGAGTTCTTCATAGCATTAAAACATATAAGCGTCAAGAGAGTCAAAGCTCATAACATCATTACATAACTTGTCCAACAATACCTCTAAACATAGAGTATGCATTGGTTAATTACAATGTACAAAGTATGTAGGATGCTATGCAACAAGAGATAAGTAACATAACCAAAATGCATAAGGATAGGCAATGGATAAGCATAATAACAATATGGCATGTATTAATGATGCTTGAAGTAAAAACATGCTTATATAGAACACATTACATGCGAAGTAAGAGACCATCATCATATACCAAGCAAACTTAGTACTTAGAATCCAAGGTAGACTACCCCTTGGAAGTAATTGAGGAATCAACTGCTCAATTTGTTGATTGTTGTCACGCCCTACCATCCATGGTTATTGAGGTACAACCTCTCAATTGGTTAACAAGCATGACCACCCCCTGTCGGAAGTGATTGAGGAATCAACCCCCCAATTGGTTGACAGGCATGACCACCCACCATCGAAAGTGATTGAGGAATCAACCCATCATTTGGTTAGTAGGCATACCATCCCCCATTGAACTTGTTAAGGCAATTTACCGCTCTTCAACTAAGTATGGTCAACTCAAAACACCATAGACACTTCTTAAGCAAACAACTAATATATACTTCCCTTTCATCATCATAAAGTTACTTAAATTATAAGTCATGCTTTAGACCTTCAATAACTCAAGAATCCATAACCGGACATTTTATCGAACACTTGGCGGGTGTGCAATACTAGTATAAAATCATGCAATTCAAGAGTGAAAATTGTGTGACAAAATCAATATAAAACCACCCACCAATACTTGGTAATACCCTCATGCAAGATACATTGAAATCCTTCATCAAATCTCAAAGAAGATCATAGATTCATAGCTCAAGACATGCTTAAACGGTCACAATTTGTTGAAACCCCAACATAGTTCATAGTCAAATTTATAGTAAGTAAGGCCCATAAGTAAATCAACTTAGAAACATACAATTTATGTAAAAAGGAAGGTTGGGCACCATAGGTGAAAGGACCCAATGGTTTAAACCCACATACCTCAACTTTGGAGAATTCCTTGATCAAGATTTGATTGAGAAGTTGAAGCTCGAGTGAACTCCTTAAGATCCGGAATGAGTTTGGGAGCCTTGGTTTTGAGTGAAAGATTAGTCTAAGTGTTTGAGAAGGTTTTAAGAAATGTGTTGAATGATATAAGGTTGAAAATGACTAAGTATAGGTGTTTTTACACATGGGAAGGCTTAGGACCAAGATCCAAAGGCCTTGGACCGAAAAAAAACTATGAAACAAATAACACTAATCCGCGCCCTAGCCGTGTCGTGCCAAGGGCGCGAATCATCTCTAGAATTTGTATTTTTGGAACTTAAGTTTTGATACGATTTCTCTAAAATTGGGATTAGACCTATTCCCCACTCAATTTTGCCCATTGATCACAAATATGAAGTTAGATTTTCAATATCACGCATGAATTTTTGAGACACATTTTCGGGCACGTTTTGGGGTCGTTTCAGTTTCTATGACCAACTTTATGAGCTTTAAATCATGTCATAACTTGTTTGTGAAACCCAGTACTAAAATATATAGTTTATATGTTCTATAAAATCATGGTTTACGGGCCGTAAAACACTCTATAGCTGGTAATTGGGGTTTCATAAAGTACAGGTCCATTAACTTTTAGTTGACCCAATCAAGGTATTCATAATGGGGTTAATTATTTTTCCCTTATTTCTAACCTAAATTACAAATATACTCGGTCAACCCCTTCCCCTCATAAATTCGACCACCCATGGTAGCCATACTCCTATTTTTCGGCAACTTTTCGGTAATCTAGCGTTTAGTGCCACTTCACCTCCTTCATCTTCTTCAACTTAATCATAAATCTTGGTATGTTTTTGGTTAATTTCAAGCATTTAACTTTACTTGCCTTGTTTGATTGAATTGTATAATGTGTTGGGAATGGTAATTTGGACACGAAATCGATGTTTGATGGTTAATATGTGAAAAGTAATTTTGGGTTGCCCTTGTTTGAATAATTGTCTAGATTAGGAATTAGGTATCGTTGCCTTGATTACATCTTTTGAATAGTTGTTTGTGCCTATTGATTCACCCACTATGTGTGATTAATTGATTTTGTGTGTGAATTGGTGGGTGATGACATATGTGTGTCATCTTGTTGAAATTGATCATAAGTGGTCGGAATTGTAGCGTAAATGTGTGTAATCATTTTCGATATGGTATATGCGTTGTAGAACATGTTTGGGGAAATGTTTGTGGTATGGAAATCATGTGGTTGTGTGTGTTTTGCTACAACACTAGTAGAATACTTGTTGAAAAAGTTGTTTGGGGCCCATTGTGATGGGCTTAGAAACTCATGTAATAGTTTTTTCTTGTCCACGAGTGGCTTTTTATGGCCTGTGGATTATTGCATGAGTCATAATTACCCCTCATACATGATTCCAGAATCTTCATGTTTCTGAGTATCCATCATACGAGACCTTTAACGAGTCATAGATCACTTTACGGCTCATAGATAGGTCTCGTTGATCCTTACTTGGAATAGAGTGACTCTCTGGAAACCTCTACGACTCAGTCTTCGACTTGTAAACCACTTTATGAGTCATACCTGGTGTTGAAGAATTTTTGAGAGACAGATTTTTTTGACCATTGCTTTGCGAAAGCTCTTTACGGCTCGTAGTATCAACTGTGGCTCGTAAAGGTTCTTTCGTAGAACCCTTCTGCAACTTAATTCAAATTATCTTTGCATTCAAGATTTGGATTTGTGAAGCTAACCATGGTATGTATTTATTCATGTTTCAGATACTATGGCCCAAAAAGTCAAACGTGATAAGATCACGGCCCTACAGAGGTGGCTCAGAGATAAGTCTTCGAATGATGAGTAGGCCACTACACTGAGTGGCTCACTAGAGGAGCTAGGCGTCAAGACGGACCTATAGAAGGAACAACCACAAACTAGAGCTGCTGCCAAAGCTGGGTACACTCAGATTGTTGTTGTTTGCACTCCCAGTTTGATGAGGGAGGAAGAGATGGGAGCAATCTACCATAGATGACTCCATCCAAAGAGGAGTCCAGCTCTGAGGTAGGCTCTCAATACCGATTAGATATAGAGTCCTCTATCGTACCCCGATCATCATCATCTTCACTTGATTCCCTTACAAGTTGGTGGTGTGTCATGGGTATGTCTGACATCTACACAGAGGTCTACCAATAGACCGAGGGGGGCAAGGCAGCCTACTCCATATATGAGCAATCCCAAATCATGTCCAACCAACTCAACTGTATCCTCAGCCTCCTTGACACGATGATTCTCTATGGGCTTCAATGGCTCATGCACTCTCCTGTGATACTCCCTGACCATAGTGAGTTAGTTTTATCCCTCATATGTAGCGACAATATATAACACTCTTCTTAAGGGGATGAAGCCCCTCGCGCAGCCCAGACTAACCTAGATGAGAGTAAGGGGCTGGCAGGTAGATATATCATAGACCACCATTTGTTGTATGCTTTTTGGACCAGAGTTCCCTGCAACCAACTGCAGAGTTTGACTATAGGGTGGGGCAAATGAGGGACCCCCTTGTTATGAGCGATCCAGAGCAATGAGCCACCATGATGAGATAGGTGGCAAGTTATATCACTAAGTAGGGTTTGGAACATACCTTGGTCACCACTCACTCAAAGCCTATTATCAAGGCATCGCTCAGTTTTCGGCCAAGTTTTGGTGGACGGTTGTTCAATCACGCATCAGCCTGCACTTGTTGATAATACACTGATGCCAGAGAGTACGGGTTTTGGTTCTCAGCATCATAGCTGGCTGTGATAATAATTAGGCCCACCTCATCATTAAGTAGATTCATGAGGTTGCACTTAAAAGGTCCACCTCCATCCCATTCCCTTGCTTGATAGGAAGGTTCTATCTAGAGTCGAGAGAGGAGAGTTTGCACCAATTGGACCACCAGATTGAGGCCTAGGTACATTAGATCCCAATTTGATAAAGGCTGAAAAGAATCGGCTAGCACTCCGGTGAGCACAACGTCCACCTATGCTAGAGATGTTCGTCCTAGCGACACCGCCTCACGGTTTACAAACTTCCACCGCCACAAATGCTACTACTGCAATGAGGAACTCGCAGCTCAAGGCAGATGAGGATAGGGGGCCTACTACTTCTATCCGTGCACCATAGGCCATGACACCATAGGATACTCTCGGGGGCATGGTTTATATGTCCATTGTACCTATACATAACCTGGTGTAGAAGTTATCTCTTGCTGAGTCATAGTTTACTGAGCGTGTTCATTAGATTAGGCCATGGGTCCACCAGGCCATTCACAGTGGCTATTATACAGGACCGTATCTCTACTATGGATTCTTACATTGATGCCCTTGAGGAGAATGTATTGAAGAGCCTACGCATGGCCCGACCATTAGACTTGATGGCCCTGCAGATGGAGATCCAGTGACTCCAGACTTACATGATAGCAGCGTTGGTTGCACCGATTGCACTACCGGTGACTACACCTCCAGTGCTAGTGGTACATATTTTTGCTCTTAAGGAGCCTGTTCAGTGTTCCCACAGGAAAAGACCCCACCTAGATGGTGATCCCAATGTTGTATGATTTCAAGAAGGAATGACTGACCAAGAGGAGCTCGATCTTTCCTTCGAGACATTGATACAAGAGAAAGAGATACAACGTGCTCAATAGGTATAGCAGGTGAGAGATGTTGGCCCATCGGAATAGAGCACTATTACTGATGAGATTACCCCGCAGGATGAGGGTGGCCAGACTCAACCACATACTGGCGTTTGCCATCCAGGTATATTTTTTGACCCATATATGTTTTTAGTATGCTTTGATTTTGTGCATTGGGGATAATGTATATCTTTTTCGATAGGGCGTGGTTATTTATAGGCCTCAGTGACGCCTGAGTAGCCTAGGTCCATAACTACACAAATATTTTATCCCGGACTTTTCTTGCTTGTGTTCGTTTTCCCCGTTGATATTTACTTTCTATTGAAACTGCTTGTTTAGGATATATAGATAGTATTTGCAGCATATAGTACTAATACTTGTGGCATATAACATACTTTTGTGTTTTGTTTGAAAAATGATACCCAACAAAAGTTTTGATTAGTAGTTAGATCGAAACCATACATGTTTAGGCAATGTTTTTTCTGATAAGTGAGGAAAAATTGAGATAAAAAGCATGATCTAAGAATTTTTTATTGATAATGTATGTAGTGTCATGTGAGGGTGAGCTTAATTTGCTAGATTCATGTGTAGTGTTCTAATTCAGAACATGCCCTTAAATTGGACTGTTGATTAATTGGATTAGGAATGGGTCTTAGGCCATTATTTTTAATAGTCCACTTACCCTCAAATGACCAACAAAAGCTATGATACATCCCTTGTTCCCAATGATTGAGCATAACATATACCCATTTTGGGAAAACACCTAATTAGCCGAGCCTTGCTAGTTGTGAAATCCTAATATTGGCCCTGGTCCTTCCTTGAATATTTTTCACCTTAACTAAGGCAAAAAGCCTAAGTTTAGGGTGGGTACCAAAAGTGGCCCTGGTTCTGAGGATGGATATTATGCACCTCAACATAGACCAAAAGTGATGTCTTTGTTTTGAGCTAAAAAGAAAAATGAAGTATAAAGGCAAGGCAAAACTCGATACCAACTCAACTGTTGGATCCTTGGTCAGGTCGGATTCCATTTTGTGTTTTGAGTTCTGGAGTCTTGAAATTGGATCCCATATTAGATGTTGAGTTCTAGTGTTGATTCTTAGGTTGGATCGCATCCATGTGGAAAATGGGTAATATGATTGGGAGAAGAAGAAGCAACTGTGCAAGAACTAGTAATGTAATTCCTTATGTACTACCCTATGGGAGGATTCTTGCGTAAATTCAGGTAACAGGAAAAAGGAAAAAATCGAATGGGACAAATGATGCATAACTCGGAAGCACAAAAGCAAGTATCATGATAATGACCTCATGAATACCATGCATCGACTAGGGTTACAATTTCATTAACTTTGTAAATCACAAAACATGGATAAAATCCACAAGCATCAAATTTTCTTGCTCATCTCAAATGTTAATGACATAACGCTTAAACTATTAACTATATTGCTAGTTCTTTAACTTTTTTTATCAGCACGAAACACCGAACACATAGAGCTTCAACATACCCTTACAACATAGTTATACACGAAGCTACCTAATCACTTTCTGCCAAACAAGTTCCATTGTGGAGGGCCTTCCCCCAGTACCCATGAATTTCTCTCAAGCCCTATAATTACAATAAAATTATCACCACATGCTTGAAATGCCAGACAAACCCATGCTTTATGTTCCTTATCCTAAATGCTGACCTCCATGTCATCATAATTAGCAGCATACAATTGGTCATTTACAACTTCCACCAGCGAAGGTGCTTGTGAAGCAGGAGGGACGCCACTCCTAGCTGCATTAGGTCACACAAGGGACAGGTTCGTGATTTTAGTTCATGTTCCTATTTCTAGATCATACTACTCTGCACATGTTAATAGCTTTGATTTTGTTCCTCCATTCCTCTGATAACATAGAAATTACCATCCATGAAGACATTAGAGCACATTTTACGTGGCTGATTCATGCTAGATAAAGTCCTCCACTTGCCTTTCTCTGAATTGTACATTTCGATTGAGTAGAGGGTTTTAAGTCGTGAATCATAGCCGCCAGCCAGAATGGCAATCTCACCACAGATGGTTGAACTAAACAAAATTCTTGGCTCATTCATCTGCATAGTATATGATCAAGTATTTTTAAGTAAGTTATACCTGCAAATAACTTGTGCCAACAATACTTTCCAAAAATGAAAAGCTCCATACCGACCGCCAAAGATTCCTTGTTGAAGAACACAAAGCATTCGTTTGGATTCATGGTTGGCAGATGTATCCATCTGTACCTAGTAGGGTCAATCACTTCTCATTTGGGGGCTGGCATGCGAAATACACCCAATGCTCAATGACATAATTTTTTTGCCTCAACCAATAAAGTTTATCGCTTCTAACTAATTACCGAAATTCATTGTTCAAAGATGCTACATGCCATAATCTGACCTAGAGCATAGAATGAGAGAGCTGATAGAGTTATCATGGCCAATTCCGTGAAAAGCGAGCTCAAATCCGACTTATGCAGGAAAATGATTGATAGGATTGAAGTGTAGAGTGGCAAAACATAATTGGAAGATGATGAAAATGTGCAATGCAAGGTGAAAAAGCAGTCTGATGATTGCTTAAATCAGAATTATCCTCAGCTGGATCCTAATTCCCAGCTTACTCATCAGCAGATGCTGAAGAATTGTCGATGGATAAAACCACTCGGCCAAATCCATCGTACTGCTTTTGCACCATGTATTGCACATTTTCATCATTTTTCAATGATCTTTTACCACTCTGGACTTCAGTCCTATCAATCATTTTCCTGTATAATCCAGATTTGAGCTTGTTTTTCACATCATTGGGCATGATAACTCTATCAGCTGTCTCATTCTATGCTCTAGCTCAAATTATGGCACCATAGTATCTTTGAACAGTGAGTTTTTGTCATTAGTTAGGAGCGGTGAACTCTATAGGTTGACGCAAAAAATGGTGCCATTGAGAATTGGGTGTATTTCACATGCCAGCTCCTCGAATGGGAAGTGTTTGACCCTACTAGGCGCAATTGGCTGCATTTGCCAACCATGAATCCAAATAAATACTTCATGTTCTCCGACAAAGAATCTTTGGAGGTTGGTATGGAGCTTCTCATCTTTGGAAATGATGTGTTGGTTTAGGTTAGGAAATAGGAACATGGACTAAAATTTTCATCTTTTTTGGTTCTAAAAGTTTGATAATTAAAATATTGGATTATCAATTGCTGGTTAAATTTCTAATGACATTGTGTTTTGTCATTCTTTGAAAATAAAATTTATATATTTTGAGTTTTTACTCAAAAAACTGACATGATCAAGTAGAGAGCTCGAAAAAACATAAAACAATGGGAAAGAATTTAATTTTCTGCTTCAGAAATGATATCAAGCCCATTTCTAACCTACCTAGACAAATTAGACGCCTTGTAAACCTCCATAATTAGCAATTCTTTGAATTTCTTCTCCATGTATTGTTTGTTTTTCATCAATTTAACAAGGCACCCATATTATTAATAAACTTCAAGTCCTTTTTTTAATCTCCTTACTTCTGTAATCTTTCTTTCTTTTAATCGCAGCATTAACATTACGTACAGGTCAAGTAGAAATTTAATATTGATAGAGTAGAGTAAGTAGGTATTTTCTTGTCACATTTCCCCTCCATGTTTTGTACTTTCATGAGGATATTTCATGTTTAACTTTTTCGGTGCATACGTACTCACTTCACTTGCTGTCATTTATAAGTAGTGGTTCTTCATTCTTTTGATAGTTGCTTAAGAGCTCTGAAATTCTATTCAGTTCAAATCATGGTTCTGTAGAATGGACGTGTCCAATCCTTGGTTAGATAAATAAGAACCCAGGATGTTGTCCTTATCTTTTAATACCCATAGACTATGAGTCAGTGGTTTTTCACTATCTTTATATAGGCTTACTCTTTTGCTAGTAATTCATAAGCACCAAATATAACTTTCCAAATTATTAAGATAAATACATACTATTAATGTGAATTACATTGAGAGATATTGATGACTTTCTTTGTTTTGACACATCATATGATGGCCCAATCGCAAGACACTATAAAGAGGGCATGTCACAACTCAAGCCTAGGACCTAGACGTGACACAGTGCATTGGGCAACCCAAAGGGACCCCAAACAAGCCTCTTAACGTATCATTGGTCGCGGAAGCAATAGAACAAAAGTGACAGAGTAAAAATGGGATATGGGCTAAGGGCCATCTGTCATATCATAAAACATCATAGAGTCAGAGAGAGTCAAGGCTCATAGCTTCATCACATAACGTGTCCAATAACATCACTACACATAGATATTAGTGGGGGCCATGACAAGAAACCGGGCTCACCCTCATAGTCAAAGCATACACAAAAATGAAAGAGAGTCTTAGCATAACATAAGAGCAAACGACATCGTCCTTGTATGTTGGGGACTCACCAACAAGCATAAGAGAGAACGTACTAGCCACATGAAGGAGGAGGATAATCAAGCAGGGCTCTGGTTCCTACATGGTAACATCATGTAGGTGTATAGTATGCATTAGTACGTTTGAATGTATTAAGTATGTAGGATGCAATGCAACAAGAGATAGGCAACATATTCGAAATGCATATTTAGGCAACAAATGAGCATATAGCAATATAGAATGCATGAATGATTCTTAGAGTAAAACATAATATATGTCTAACATGTGACCATCAATATAGAATATCCAAGTCCTACCACCCCTTGTAGAGGTGATTGAGGTACAAACCCCTCAACGTGGTTATTGAGGTACATACCCCCCAATATAGTAGCACGAGCCTACTACCTTCCGAGCGAGGCAATCAAGGTACAAACCCCTCAATGTGGTTATTGAGGTACATACCCCCCAA
The DNA here is from genome assembly GCA_026153255.1 of Solanum medicagineum. Classification (NCBI taxonomy): domain Eukaryota; kingdom Viridiplantae; phylum Streptophyta; class Magnoliopsida; order Solanales; family Solanaceae; genus Solanum; species Solanum medicagineum. The sequence goes on from JAPFFP010092013.1 coordinate 27,733, forward strand.
TTATGGTAGCACGGGCCTACTACCTCTTGAGCGAGGAAATCGAGGTACCAACCCCTCAATATGGTTACCCAGGCCTACAAGTCCCCGAGCGAGGCTTGGTCAACTCACAACACTATAGAGGCAAATGACACATATATACATCTTTTCACCATCATAAAGTCATTCAAATCATAAGCCATGTTTTAGACCTTCATCAAATCAAGAATCCATAACCGAACATTTGTGTCTAATGCTAGTGTAAAACCATGCAATTCAAGACTGAAACATGGAAGAAATTCAATGTAAAACCACCAACCAATACTTGGTAACACCCTCATGCATGATACATCAAGACCCTTTATTAAATCCCACAATGGATCATAGATTCATAACTTAAAAACATGCTTAAACAGTCACAATTGTACAAAACCCCAACATAGTTCATAGTCAAATTCATAGTAAGTAAGACCTATGAGTAAATCAACTTAGAAACATAAGATTTAGGTAAAAAGGAGGCTTGGGCACCATGGGTGGAAAGACCAAATGGTTGAAACCCATATACCTTAACTTTGGAGAATTACTTGATGAATATTAGAAATTGAGACTTGAAGCTTTAGTGAAATCTTTAATATCCAGATGTGTTTTGGCACTTGAATTTTTTGGTGGACTATTTGTCTAAGTGATTGAGAGAGTGTTTAGGAATGTCTTGTATGAAATGGAGATAAAATACGGCCATGTATAGTATTTTCATGCATGGGAAGGATTAGGCCCAAGACCCAAAAGACTTGGAATGAACAACAAAATTGGCAACTTTTTAACACTGGTCCGAGCCCCAGCCACGTCTCTCCAGGGGTGTAGATCAACACTGGATAAGAAAATGTTTAGATTTCGAAATTGTGATTCGATTGCTCTAAAATCGGGGTTAGACCCATTCTCCACTCAATTTTTTCCCCCAATCAATAATATGAAGTCAGATTTTCGATATCATGCACAGATATTTGGATATATGAAAATCACGATTCCGGATACTTCCGAGGCACACTTCGGGCACTTTTTGGGTTCGTTTCAATATCTCCCCCTTGGGAACATTCGTCCCCGAATGTAAAAGAAACACACATAAGAAGAATAATCATGAAGAAATCATCCCAACAAAAATACATCAGGACACTTAAAACACCAATTTCAAAATCTCGACATAAATATAAAAATCACTGTGAACTTTGTCAATGTAAACATAAATGCATGCATATGACATATAAGGCTGATACATGATACATGAATTCTCAAAGAACACTTAGGATTAGTACCATAGGTTTGAGATGAATGGAAGAGATAGGGATATCATTTTTACAAGTCTGTTTCGGCCTCTCATATAGCACTTTCAACTTGTTGATTCCTCCAAAGGACCTTAACGGAAGCAACATCCTTGTTCCTCAACCTCTTCACTTGTCTATCCAAGATATCTATTGGAACTTCTTAATAACTCATGTTGTCTTCAATAACACCCACAACATTCCATAGGACAATAGCATCCGGATTACCTACACACTTCCTCAACATAGACACATGGAAAACCGGATGAACTAAATCCATTTCACTAGCCAACTCCAACTCATAGGCCACCTTACCAATCTTCCTCAACACTCTATAAGGACCCACAAATCTTGGACTTAGTTTACCCTCCTTACAAAAATGAACCTTCATGGGTGATACCTTGTAATAAACCTAATCACCAACTTTAAATTCAAACTCTCTTCTCCTCACATTGTCATGGGACTTTTGATGACTTTGGGTTGTCTTCAACCTTTCTCTATTCAAGCTTACCTTCCCCATAGCCTCCATACCAAATACAGACCCAACAAAGCCATTTCTCCCACTTCAAACCATCCAACCAGTGATCTACAATGCCTACCATAGAGGACCTCAAAAGGAGCCATACCAATGCTAGAATGATAGCTATTGTTATAAGCAAACTCAATCAATGGAAGATGATCATCCTAACTAACCTTAACTACAAAATGCAAGCCCTAAGTATATCCTCGAGAGGTTGGGTAGTTCTTTCAGCTTGGCCATCCATTTGAGGGTGAAATGTCGTACTAAGCTTAAGCTTTTTTCCAAGACCGCTTTGGAAGGACCTCCAAAAATGTGAAGTAAATTGAGCACCATGATTCGATATGATAGACAAAGGAACCCCGTACAACCTCACCAACTCATGAATGTATGACCTAGCATAATCTTCAGCCCTATATATGGTCTTAACTGGTAGGAAATGAGCTAATTTTGTCGTCCTATCAACCACAACCTAAATAGAATCAAAACCCTTTCGAGTCTTAGGCAACCAAACCAGAAAATCAATGTTAATTTCCTCCCACTTCCAAGTAGGAATCTCTATTTCTTAGGTTAGGCCACCTGGCCTTTGGTGTTCGGCTTTGACTTGTTGGCAATTATGAAAACCTGATACAAATTTGGCAATGCCTTTCTTCATACCTCCACACCAAAACACATCCCTCAAATCCCTATACATCTTGGTAGAACTATGGTGAATAAAATAGGAAGAATTATGAGCCTCATCAAGAATCTTCTTTCTCAAATCCTAAACACAACGTACACACAACCTACCTTGGTACCTAAGGGCACCATCTCCCCCTTGGGAGAAAAACTCCACCTTACCCTTTTTCACCAAGGCCTTCAATTCTAACGAGGGATCAAGATCTTGCTTTGTTTTTACCTCATCAACCAAGTGAAGATTTTGAACCATCAACAACCATAATGCCACCATTATCAACCTCTTCTAACCTAACCCCAATCTAGGCAATCGATGGATCTCCATAGCCACCTGTTTGGCTCCACCATTAACATGAGCTAGGCTACCATACTATTCAAAGCACCATCCACAATATTAGCCTTACCAGAATGATAATGCACACTCATATCGTAATCCTTAAGAAGCTCTAACCACCTTCGTTGCCTCAAGTTCAGATCCTTTTGAGTGAATACATATTGGAGACTCTTGAGATCGGTAAACACATCAAATGCACCTATACAAATAATGATGCCAATTCTAGATCATGAGTAGGATAATTCTTTCCATTCACTTTGAGTTGCCTAGAAGCATACGCTATCACCTTTCCATTTGTATCAAAACACAACCCAAACCAATATGCGAGGCATCATAGTACAAAACAAACCCTTTCGATAGGGATAAGATAAGAGAAGACACAAGCTTAACCTTCAAGGTTTGAAAACTCATTTCACACTCATCAGACCACACAAACTTAGCCTTATTTTGAGTCAACTTAGTCATGGGAGAATAAATAGAAGAGAACACATTCACAAACCTTCGATCGTAACCCACTAAGCCCAAGATGCTTCTAATGTCCGATGGGGTCAATGGTCTAAGCTAAATTCTAATCACATTCGTCCTTTTAGTGTCCACCTTAATACCATTCGCCGACACCACATGACCTAGAAAGGCAACCTCTTTCAACAAAAATTCACACTTCTCATATTTAGCATAAAACTTCTCTTCCCCCAATCTTTGTAGAACTTCTCTCAAAGGAGCTATATGCTCCTCCTCACTACGAGAATAGATCAAAATATCATCAATGAAATTCACCACAAAAAACTCAAGGTAAGGCTTAAAGACTCTATTCATAAGATCCATGAAGATAGTTGGTACATTGGTCAACCAAAAAGATATAACCATAAATTTATAATGCCCATACTTAGTCCAGAAGGCCATCTTGGGAATGTCACACTCTCTCACCTTCACTTGATGATACCCTGACCAAAGGTCAATCTTAGAGAAATGACTAGCCCCTTGAAGTTGCTTAAACAAATCATCAATATTTGGCAGAGGATACTTATTATTGATGGTAACCCTATTAAGTTGCCGGTAGTCAATACACATTCTAAGAGACCCATCTTTCTTCTTCAGAAACAACACCGATGCACCCTATGGTGATTGACTAGGCCTAACAAAACCCTTCTCATAGCCTATTGCAATAGTTGTGGTGCACAACACAATCATGAATACGACCCTAATCGACGCGGTGTGCTGGATGCAGAGGACCATTAACAACCTACTGCTCTGATACCAAGTTTGTCATGACCCAAACCTAGGTCCTAGACGTGACATGATGCATGTGGGAACCCAAAGGGACCCCAAGCAAGCCTCTTAACATATCATTACATATCCTTGGTCGTGGAAGCCTTTTAACATATCAACTTGCCCAAGGATGTGTAATGATATTTTAAGAGGTTTGATTGGGGTCCCTTCGGGTTCCTCATTCGCCGTGTCACGTCTAGGCCCTAGGCTTGGGTTGTGACAAACTTGGTATCAGAGCACTAGGTTAAAGGTCCTTAGCACCCAATACACCGCAATGATTAGAGTCTTATTCATGGTTGTGCTGTGCACCACAACTATGAGTAAGAGGATATGAGATGTTCTAGGAAATATTTCCCTTCTTCTTACTCTATGTCGTGCTATAGGAGTTAAGGTAAGGTTTCCCCCTCCCTAATTATTATTTTTTGCTATGCTAGATCACGCCCAACACAAGAGGAAGAAGTACCTGCACACCTGAGGAGCAACCGACTTATGGTGAGCTCTGGGATGCTCTCACTTTGCTAGCTCAATCCATGGCTAATCAAGTTAACCAAGTGGCCCAAGCCCCTCATGCTCCTACTTTGAAATCTACAGTAAGGGATTTCATAAGAATGAATCCACTAGAGTTCAATAGGTCCTAGATGGAGGAGGACCCTCAAGGACTTATTGATGAGGCATACAAAGTTTTGGCTATCATGGGTGTTAGATCGGAAGAGAAGGCAGAGTTGGCTGCATACCAACTCAAACGGGTGGCCCAAATATGGTATACTCAATGGAAGGAGGAGATGTGACACCCCGTAACTTTATGCTCTTATATATCCATTTTTCAAGACTCATTTGGAGAGAATGAGGGTGTACTAGATTCATGGGAGACTCCCAGTACCTAAACGAGTTCAAGACTTACCTCCAAGTTGAGTTTTGGGTGTTGTTTCATACAAGGTTCAACTTTAAATTAGCATAACTCTTAGTACATTTGGAACTGGTTTCCCCACGACATGTCAAATGAAATCCCTCTGAGTCTTTTTGTAATGCACTTTGTTTCACCTCATTATGACATTTGATGAAGGAGTTATGACTGTTTTCTTGAGACCCTCCCGTGCTGTGAACCCCCACGGGCACCCATACGGGCAGTGTGTTCTTGTACGGTTTGTCTGAAGAAGTACGGACCGTGCCACCTGGGAGTGTGGTGTCCAACAACATTTTCTTGTATAAATGAGGTGGTACGGACCAGTACACAGTCCGTGCAAAACTACACAGTCCGTGACAGTGGCTATCAAAGTGACGAGACGTCAATTTTTCCAAGTTTCCCAACTTTTATTTTTTTTTGCTAAGGCACTTCACATGGGAACTCCACATGACCTATGGAGTGCCACATGGCCAGTGAAGTCTCCATTGAGATGACAGTTTGCTAATTTTTCCATCCATTCACTTATGGTGTCTCCGTAAATTTTAATTACTCTAATACTCTTTTTAGACTTCCAATGCTATCTTAACCTTCATAGAAGACCTAAACAATATTTTAAAAGGTTCAAACTCATTACTCTCATCTACATACACGCTGAAAAGCCTCCATGAAGCCCAAATTCAATTTCAAGGAAACCCAAGATCAAGATCGGATTCAAAGATCATTTCCAAGCCTCCATTCTTCCCAATCTCAATTCCGAGCAACTCTAGACCTAATGTATGTGGGTTTATTTCATGGGTTCCTTTCATCCATGACACCAAAGCTTCCTTTTTCCTAAATTTCATGATTTAAAGTTGATTATACAAATTAGTTTACTAGTATGAACATGTGTATGAACTTTGTTAAAGCTATGTAAAGTTGTGACTATTTTGCTATGTTGTGAGCTATATATCTTTGACCTATTATAAGTTATGATAAGGCATATTGATGTGAATGTATTGGGGTGTTGAAAGGTGTTGATTGATAGTTTTATAATAGATTTTCTTGCGTCATTTCATCTCTAAATTGCATAGTCTTTTACCCCCACTACACACCCCCAAAGTGTTTGATAAAATGTCTGGTTATGGTTTCTTGAGGAATTGAAGGTCCTAAGCAAGAGATATGATATGAATGATATTACAATGATGAAATGAGCTTATTTATATGATTATTCCTATATGAAATGTTGCATAAGACCATATGATTAATCCTATGTAAACTGTAAAACTCGACCATTCCCAATCCGGGGGGTCTAAGCGCTTGGATAACCTAGTGAGGGGTTTGTACTTATCCACCTAGTGATGGGGAGGCACATCACTAACCTAGATGGGGGTTAGTATTCATCAACCTAGATGAGGATTAGTACTCATCCACCCAAGTGATGGGGCAGCATATCACTAACCTAGATGAGGGTTAGTACTTATGTACCTAAGTGATGGGGTGGCATCATCACTATAGTACTCATCAACCTAGATGAGGTTTAGTACTCACTTACCTTGGTGATGGGGCCGCATTATCACCAACCTAGATGAGGGTTAGTACTCATCCACCTAAGTGATGGGGCATCACTAACTTACCAAGGTGTTGTACATTTGGAAATCTAGCTTGGTATTTTCTATACATAAGCTATCCTATATAAGCATGAGTTACTTAAGCATGTTTTACTTAAGTGTTACTCATACATGCAATATTGTTATGTTATGCCTATTGCCTATTGTTATGCATTTTGATTATGATGTCTATCTCTTGTAGCATTGCATCCTACATACTTAGTACATTCAAACGTACTAGCACATACTCTATGCTTACATGATGTTACCATGTAGGAACCAGAGTTTCATTTGGTCATCAACCTCCTCCACGTGGCTAGTGGTATCCATTCAAGCTAGTTGGTGGTCCTCATGTGCAAGGGCAATACCTATGTTCTTATGCTTTGTATTAAAGACTATCCTTCTTTTTGATATACTTTTACTATGAGGGTGAGCCCAGTTGCTTGTCTTTGCCCCCGTTAAGTCCTATGTCAGAGGTGTTATTGGGCAAGTTATGCATCATGATTGAGCTTTGACTTACTTATAATATTCAAGCTATTTAAATATGAGTCTCTCCCATAGTCCTAATTCCCCTTATTTATGTTTCTTATGTTGTTTTGTATTGCTTCCGCGACCAAGTATATGTAATGATATGCTACGAGGCTTGTTTGGGGTTTCTTCGGGTCCCCCATTCGCCAATCACATCACGGACCTCGTCTTGGGTCGTTATAAGAGAAGGGGAACAACAATGTGATTCTTTGGGAGGAGTATAAGGCAGCTTTCCTCAATCGATTCTTTCCTCTTGAGCTTAGGGAGGCCAAAATGATGGAGTTAATGAATTTGAAGCAATGATCTTTTAGTGTGAGGGAGTATGCCCTCAAGTTCAACCAACTCTCTAAATATGCTCCATACTTGGTTGCCAACCCGAGGTCTAGAATGAATAAGTTTGTGATGGGTATTTCCAATTTGGTGAATGAGGAGTGTCGGGTCAGTATGTTGATTGGCGACATGGACTCATCCCGTCTTATGACCTATGCTGAACAATTGGAGGGGGAGAATTTGAGAAAGAGAAGGAGTAATGAGGCCAAGAGGGCCCATTTTGATAGTAAGTTCCAAGGTCCCAAGGGTGGCCAGTTTCACCAAGGCCAAGGGTCTTCTCATGTTCCTAGTGGCAGATTTGCTAATTATTAGCCAAGGCCCCAAGGAGGTAGTGGTATGATGTCTAGACCTATGTGCCCAAGATATGGCCTATGTTTAACGGATACTAATGCTTGCTATAGTTATGGGGAAGTGTGTCACAAGAAGGTTGATTGCCTTAGGAATCAAAACAAGGTTAAAGATGTTTATCTATAAGGTCGAGGTGCTAATGCGGTTCCATTGGGGAGAAGAGGCCAACAAGGTAGTGCCCCAAGGCAAAATCGGTTCTATGCACTCCAATGGAGACAAGGGGTTGATGAGGTGCCCAAGGTCGTCAACGGTATGTTAAAAGTCTTTGATTTTGATGTGTATGCATTGATAGACTCAGGTGCCACTCTTACTAATGTTACTCCTTTTGTTGCCAAAAAGTTTCATGTTGAGTCTGAATTGTTGTGTGAGTCTTATGAATAGTCTACTCCTATTGGTGCATATATTATTGCTAGAATGGTCTATAGAAATTGCCCCATTTGCATCTTGCATAAAATATTGCCTTATGATCTTGTTGAGTTGGATATGTTGGATTTTGATGTCATTCTTGGGATGGATTGGTTGCATGCATATTATGCCTTTATTGATTGTACAAACTGTAGGGTAAAATTCCAATTCCCAAATGAACCCGTTCTTGAGTGTGAGGGTCATGATGTGGTGGTTAAGGGTAAGTTTATCTCTTGCATTAAAGCCTAAAAGTTGATCTATAAGGGGTGTCTCTACCATCTTGTGAGGGTTAGGCATGTAAAGTCCAAAGTCCTTCTAATAGAGTCGGTTCCAGTGGTTAGTGAGTTTCTTGATGTCTTTCTAAATGACCTTCCCGGTGCTCCTCTACAAAGGAAAATAGACTTTGGTATAGACCTTCTTCCCGATACTTAACCCATTTCTATGCGCCCTTACCATATAGCCCCGGCGGAGTTAAAAGAGTTGAAGGAGCAATTAAGTGAGTTGTTGGAGAAGGGTTCTATTATGTCTGGCCAATCAACTTGGGGTTCACCAGTGTTATTTGTGAAGAAGAATGATTGTTCTCTTAGAATGTGTATTGATTACCTGCAACTTAATATGGTTACCATCAAGAATAAGTATCCTCTACCAAGGATTGATGATTCGTTTGAACCATTTCAAGGGGGTAGTCAATTCTCTAATATTGATCTTCGGTTCGGGTATCATCAAGTGAATGTGAAAGAGTGTGACATTCCCAAGAGGGCCTTACGGACTAGGTATGGGCATTATGAATTTGTGGTTATGTCTTTGGGTTGACCAATGCACCAGCTATCTTCATGGATCTTATGAATAGGGTCATTAAACCCTACCATGATTTTTTGTGGTATTCATTGATGATATCTTTATCTACTCTCGTAGTGAGGAAGAGCATGGGGGTCATTTGGGTGTGGTGCTACAAAAATTGAGGGAAGAGAAGTTTTATGCTAAGTATGATAAATATGATTTTTTGTTGAAAGAGGTTGTCTTTCTAGGTCATGTGGTGTAAGGGGATGGTATTAAGGTGGATCCTAAGAAAATGGAGGTGATTAGAAATTGGCCGAGACCTTTGACCCTATCGAACATTAGAAGCTTCCTGGGCTTAGCGGGTTACTGTCGAATATTTTTGAATGAGTTCTCTTCTATTGCTTCTCCCATGACTAAGTTGACTCAAAAGAAGGCTAAGTTTTTTGTGGATGGATGAGTGAGAAAAGAGTTTCCAAACCTTGAAGGATAAACTTGTGTCTGCTCCTATCTTGTCTCTACCGGAAGGGTTGGAACGGTTTGTTATGTATTATGATGGCTCCCGAATGGGTTTGGGTTGTGTTTTGACATCAAATAGTAAGGTGATAGCTTATGCCTCTAGGCAACTTAAGGTGCATGAAAAGAATTATCCTACTCATAATCTTGAATTTGTCGCTATGGTATTTGCTTAAAAATTTTGCGTCATTATTTGTATGGAGTGCATGTTGATGTGTTTACCAATCATAAGTGTCTCTAATATGTGTTCACTAAAAAGTATCTCAACTTGAGTAAACGAAGGTGGTTAGAGCTTCTTAAGAATTATGATATGAGTGTGCATTATCATCCCGGTACGGCTAATGTTGTGGCAGATGCTTTGAGTAGGGTGTCTATGGGTAGCCAAGCTCATGTTGATGATGGGGGCAAAGTGGTGGCTAGAGAGTTTCATCGAATGGCTAGAGTAGGGGTTAGGTTGGAAGAGGTTGATAATGGTGGTATTGTGGTTGTTGATGGTTCAAAATCTTCCTTGGTTGATAAGGTAAAAGCAAAGTAAGGTCTTGACCCCTCCTTATTAGAATTGAAGGCCTTGGTGAGAGAGGGTAAGGTGGAGGTTTTCTCCAATGTGGAAGATGGTGCCCTTGGGTACAAAGGCAGGTTTTGTGTGCCTTTTGTGGATGACTTGAGAAAGAAGATTCTTGATGAGGCTTATCATTCTTCCTATTCTATTCACCCTGGTTCTACCTAGATGTAAAAAGAGATTTGAGGGATGTATTTTGGTGGGGAGGTATGAAGAAAGACATAGCCAAATTTGTATCCAGTTGCCAGAGTTGCCAACATGTCAATGCCGAAAACCAAAGGTCGGGTGGCCTAACCCAAGATATAGGAATTCCTACTCGGAAATAGGAGGATATTAACATGGATTTTATAGTTGGGTTGCCTAAGACTAGAAAGGGTTTTGATTCCTTTTGGGTTGTGGTTGACAGAATGAAAAAGTCGGCTCATTTTCTATCGTTTAGGACTACTTATGGGGCCGACAATTATGCTAGGTTGTACATTCATGAGTTTGTTAGATTGCATGGGGTGCCCTTTACTATCATATCGAATCATGGTGCTCAATTTACCTCTCACTTTTGGAGGTCCTTCCAAAGAGGTCTTCATACCAACGTAAAGCTTAGTACAACCTTTCACCATCAAACGGATGGCCAAGTCGAAAGAATTATCCAAAATCTTTAGGATATTCTAACAGCTTGTATTTTAGAGTTTAAGGGTTTGTTGGGATGACCATCTTCCATTGATTGAGTTTGCTTATAATAATAGCTATCATTTTACTAATGGTATGGCTCCTTTTGAGGCCCTCTATGGTAAGCGTTGGAGGTCACTGATTGGGTGGTTTGAAGCAGGAGAAATGTCATTGTTGTGTCCGGATCTGGTCATGGAGGCTATGTAGAAGATAAGGTTGATTAGGGTAAGGTTGAAAATAGCCCAAAGTCATCAAAAGTCCTATGTCGATGTGATGACACGGGAGATTGAATTTAAAGTTGGTGATTGGGGCTAATTGAAGGTTTCAACCATGAAGGGTGTGGTTCGTTTATGTAAAAAGGGGAAATTGTGTCGAAGATATGTGGGTCCTTATAGGGTGTTGAGGAGGATTGGTAAGGTAGTGTATGAGTTGGAGTTGCGTAGTGAAATGGACTTGGATCATCTAGTCTTTTATGTATCCATGTTGACGAAATATGTAGGTAACCCAAATGCTATTGTTCCATTGTTGGTATTGTTGAAGACAACTTAATTATGAAGAGGATCTAGTAGAGGACATGGATAGGCAAGTGAAGAGGTTGAGGAACAAGGATGTGGCTTCAGTTAAGGCCCTTTGGAGGAATCAACAAGTCGAAAGTGCTACACTGGAGGTTGAGGAAGACATGCAAAAGCGATATCCCTATCTCTTCCATTCTACTCAAGCCTAAGATACTAATTCTAAGTCTCTTATGTGATTTCAAGTCTTATGTTTCATTCCTTATGTCATTTACATGCATTCATGTTTATGTTGACAGGTTCATGATGTTCTTTGACAGTTATGTTGAGATTTTGAAAATGGTGTTTAAGTGTATTGATGCATTCTTGTTCGTGCTGATCTCTTCATGATTAATCTTTTTATGTACTTTTCTGTGACATTTGGGGATGAATATTACCAAAGGGAAGATATTGAAATGATCCCAAAAAGTGCCAGAAAATGTGCCTCAGAAGTGCCCATAATCGTAATTTCCATATATCTCCAAATTCGTACATGATATCGAAACTTTGACTTCATATTCTTGATCGGGGGCAAAATTGAGTGGGGAATGGATCTAAACCCGATTTTATAGCGACCGAATCACAATTTCAATTTTCCAAAAATGTAATTTCCAGTAAGGGTTCACGCCCCTGGCATGGCGCGGCCAGGGTGTGCCCCTACGTTATTTTTGCCCAGTTTTTGTCACTTAATCCAAGGATTTTGGGTCTTGGGCCTAAGTCTTTCCATAAATAAAAATACCTATACTTAGCCATATTTCACCTTCATATCATACAAGACATTCTCCAATGCTCGTTCAAATACTTCGAAAAGTATTTCACTTAAGATTCATGTGCTAAACCTCATTCTAGATCCTAAGGATTTCAATCATGCTTCAAGTTCTCATCTCAATCTTCATCAAGGAATCCTCCAAAGTTGAGGTATGTGGGATTTAACCATTGGGTCCATTCACCCTTGGTACCCAAGCTTCCTTTTTCCCTAAATTACATGTTTCTATAGTTGATTTTACTTATGAGTGTTCTATTATGAATTTGAGTATAAACTATGTTGGGGTTTTATAGAAGTGTGACTTTTTATGCATATTTTGAGCCATGAATCTAAGAGCTATGATGAATTTTCATGAGGGGTTTCAATGTATTTTGCAAAGTGGTATTACCAAGTGTTGGTGGGTTGATTTACTTCAGGATTTCTTGCATTATTTCACTCTTTAATAGCATGGTTTTACACTAGTATTACACACCCACCAAGTGTTTGATAAAATGTCTGATTTTGGGTTCTTAAGCTATTATTGATTTATTGCATGTCTTATGACTTGTATGACTTTATGATGATAAAAGGATGGTATATATGTATTGTATTCATGAAAAGTACTTATAGTGTTGTAAGTTTACCACACCTAGTTGAGGGGGTACTAGAGCTCAATCATCATGGATCGCGGGCTGCGACCACCATCAACCTATAGAGGGGTTGATACCTCAATCACCATGGATGGAGGGGTAAACCACCATCAACCTATTAAGGGGTTGATACCTCAATCACCATAGATGGTGGGTGAAACTAACATAAACCAATTGAGGGGTTGATACCTCAATAACCATGGACGGCGGGGTGAGACTACCATCACAATTGAGGGATTGGTACCTCAATCACCATGGATGGTAGGGTGTGACCACCATCAACCAATTGAGGAGTTGATACCTAAATTGCCTCTTAGAGGGGGTGGTGGGCCTTGGACAAGATGGTCTCTTACTGCGCATGTAATATATTTTATATCAGCATGTTTTACTTCAAGCATTTTTTACTTCAAGCATGTTTTACTTCAATATGCTAATTTATTGCCTAATTATGCATTTTGATTATGTTGCATATCTCTTGTTGCATTGCATCCGACATACTTAGTACATTCAAACGTATTAACACATATTCTATCACTACATGATGTCACCATAGAGGAACTGGAGCTCTTCACAATCATCTTATCATCCCCGTGGTAGTACAATCTCTACAAAGAAAGTTGGTGAGTCCTCAATTTCGGGGACAATGTCTTTGATGTTATGCTATGTATAAACACTCTCTTTACTTTATTGTATGTTTTGACTATGAGGGTGAGCCCGGCTGCTTGTCTTGGCCCCTGCTATGTTCTATATTTAGAGGTGTTGTTGGAAAAAAAAAGTTATGTAATTGTGCTATAAGCTTGACTCCCTTTGACTCTTTTGATGTTCTATGATATGTTAAACTTCCCTTAGTCCCTTAGCCCTTATTTCTATTCTTATATTATTGATTAATTGCTTCCACAACCAAGGATATGTAATGATATGTTAAGAGGCTTGATTGGGGTCTCTTAAGGTTCCCCAATCGCCATGTCACGTATAGGCCCTAGGCTTGGGTCATGACAAATAACCTCTAAGAGACCCACTAATACTACTGGGATAGGGGACCTGACTATACCTAACTATACAACAAAGAGTATTGAAAGCTCCACAAAGAGATGGATCTTACCAACTCACAGTTAAACTGGCTCCTAGTGAAGGGGTAAATCAGAATCCCTACTTAAACTTGCACACACGAAATAAAATGCAGCTTCCCCAGGCAAAGGGACATCAGTACGAATAAATATGTACTAGTATGTAAGGCAGGAAGTAAAATCATAGATAACTATAGTAAAAAGGGAGTTTAGAAATACCACCTGTAAGCAAAACTCATATTACCTTTATGTCCAACACTTCACCTCCTAGTAATCAAATATGCATGGTATGCTCGAGTAATTACATGTCATGAATACATATATACAGATGCAAATGCATGACAAATCCAACCAAAAGCTAGCAATGGTGGTCCTTTCCAGTAGCGAACCATCATCATATTTGCCAACATGTGGCCATCTGTACCATATACATATAAATATAACCATACCTCCTATTATAGCTCAAAGTCCATGCAGCGTGCCATGTATAATATGAATATTGAATGCACATAGTAGGCCATAACATAAATTTATCCAATCTTGGCTCATTAGTACACTTATCCTCATAACATCACAATCATTGCATAGTATATACACATGACTCGTGGGATCTTACATGTCTTTTGAATAAGTTTGACAGTTTAACTCAACATTTACAATGAGACGTTAACTCTAAAAATGTTCATAAAGGTGTATTACATAATGCTTATACTTGGTCCCTGTTCAATTACTAAAAGAAAGTATTTAAACAGAATCAAGTGCCTTAGTAATTTAAAATGGCGCATTATGCTAGAGATTATTGGAAGTCAACATGTTGCTTGTTAAGTGCTTCAATTATGTTTTTAGTTTGAAAGAAGAACTGATTATGACTACTACATTCCCTGCATAATCTACATTTATTTTAATGGAACTACACCAAGAAGAGAAACACCTCGAACATATAAATAGGTATTCAGGAAATCGATAAAATGATTTATAAATATTGAATGTCCAGTTTAAGTGAACGAATAGGAATGTCAACCTAATATCATCATGAAATTAACTCATTTGCAATCTCAATGCCTTTCATAGAAGGTCTTTCTATCAATAGAAAAGTAAGATATCACATTTGACGTTTTGGGAAACTTCTCGAATTTCATGCTAAAAGGAGGGTTGGAGCTTAGCTTAACATACTTTTCCAACAATCGCGCAATTACCAAAACTTCCTTCATGAAAGTTGTTCCTTACATCCTAAAATTTGCAACAAATATATGTATGCAACTCATAACTACCTAAACAGTCCATAATTGATCATTAATTGGCAGATTTGCCACATAGCATTTACACGAGGAAACGTTTATAAAACTTCGCATAAATGACCGTGAAATAGCCCCAGGATTTTTATCTAAACACACCAGCTGTAAACCAAGAATAATTAGCAAGAACACCACTTTTTCTGGTAGCCCAAAAACATCCCCAAACTCAGCTAATAAGATGAAAAATAATTGCAAAGTATAAGGCACGCATTTCTAGGGACGCAGGCAAATTTTAACAATAAAAACATGAAGAACTTACCTAAATCACTTAGGGAACTTTTGAGAGAATTTTCATCAGTTGTCTACTATTTTGGATGAAAATGAAACATTTTTAGAATTATAAAGGTCAAATTAGCCGACATAAAGTTGGGATTGACCCAACCCGGCCCATGACTCGGTTTCCTGCTTGGGTAGTCATGGTAAAATCGTTATATCTTTTTATTCTGAGGTCGGGTTGATGAGCAATATTATGCATTGCAAACTAGACTCGTAGATCTTCAATTTTGTAGGTGATGGATCTTCTAATTTTTTATATTGTGGGAGATATGGCCTGATACATTTGACCCAAATTTAAAAGGATTTCTTAAAGAAACTTATGGTAACTTTGGCCAACCTTTATGTTGAAACTTTCTGGATTCCAAAACTTAATGTATGACCTTCGTGCTATTAACACAAACTTTAAAAATCTATAATTAGCAAATGATACACTTTTAGTCTCATCCAAAAGGTGGAACCTAATTAATATATTCCGAAGAGGGTGAGGTGCCACTCGGGCCATTTCTTTAATCCCAGATAGGTATTTAGGGTGTTCCTTTGGCTTAAATCTTTAGGTCCTTGATATTACCACATATTTGCAGTCTTATTATCCTTAGGTTCTATACAAAATCATATATGTCTTATATGATATGCCACCATAAATATATATATATGAAAGACGTGAAATACGGGGTCTCACAGTCTCCCTCCCTTAAGAGCATTCGTCCACGGATATGTCAAGACAGCCCTTTGATTGCATTATCATCCACCAAAAATGTTATATATTAGGATATATCTATTACCCTTGTACACCATAAATCAACTTAAATAAAGTTCCAAATACAAAGGTTCGTTTAGCTCTCTCGTGACAAAACATACAAGTTTCACTTCCAAGTCCTTTAAATTTTAGGTTATTGGATAAAAAGATAACTGACTCACCTTAAGTTGTAAGTAGCTGGGGTGAATCTACATCATTTCTCACTCTTGTTTTTTGGTCTTCCATGTTATCTTCTCAATATTGTTGTTCCGCCACAACATTTTCACGGAGGTCACTTCTTTATTTTAAAGTTTCTTATGCCTCGATATAAAATAGCAATTGTTACCTCATTATAAGACAAGTCTTCAGCAATATGGATATCCTCAATGTGAGGAATATGTGAATGTTCTCCAATACACTTTTGCAACATAGATACATAAAACACTTGTAACACCCCACACCTTACAATATTGGCACAATTCAAATGAAGCATGACATGAAATGGACAAATTGATGCTAAATT
>JAPFFP010092014.1:0-20796 GCA_026153255.1 Solanum medicagineum
ATTCCATCATACTCCAAGGCCAAAAAATAGTCAATCTTTGGCTCCATCCGAGATTGATGGAAATTGTGCGAACACAAGACACAGTATTTATTTCTACATATTGCATTTTCTTCAGAATTAAATTGTTTTAAAACAAAAAGAAGTACAAGTTTATTAATAAGGTATGAAGAAGGTACAGGAAGTACAAAGCAAAACATCCCAGAACAAACACAAAAACCCTGCAACCCTCCTAACAAATCCAAGAAATCCAAAAACAGATGCAGATCAACCAAAGAACTGCATTTACACCAAATAATGTACATTATAAATACATGTTTTCAAAATTCTAGAGATGTCATCCCTATACCCTTCAAAGCAAGCTTTGTTCCTTCCAACATAAAGTCCAAAATACGCACAATGGAGTGGTCCTCCATATCTGCTTCAGCTTTCTGGATATTCTTTGGAGTTGCCACTGTACAAACAAACCCCTTATAGTCTGTGGCATCATTGTGCCACAGATGTTTAAGAAAATTCCCAGCATTGTCCAGATAATCTGCAATGGAAGAAATTTTTTGGCATTGTCCAGATACTCCACAGAAATTCCTCGGTAACTAAGTCACAAGAGAAAAGAGTGACATCTAACAAGACCTTCTATAGCTCTCATAAATCCTCCAGATGCAACTTGGAAATAGCCGAAACATAGTTCACTAGAGGTAGACTTCTTTATATGCATCATGAATTTACATTATAACCTTAAAGTAATAATATTTTAAGTTACCATAAAAATGAAAGGTCAAACAACGTAGATTTACTAGAGAAGGATTATTGTAATTGCATTTCATCAAGTTGAGATGAAACTAGAAAAACTTGCAACATCGTTGAACAAGATAAAGATAAAAATTTCATCGCTAACTGGGCAACTATAATTTAAATAACTCTGGCACTCCAAATAATGAAGAAGCAGGCAACGGGAAGTAGTCCCATCGACAATTATACAGACTATTATAGGGAAGAAAAAGAAAAGAGCATTTTGAAGGAATGATAACTCTTTGGTACTTCGATTATCACACTATTTTCTTGTAGTTACTGTTTCTTTTTCTTCTTTTCCTTCAGAATGCTTTCACATACTGTCTAAAGTCCATGATTTCTTCATATTATTTCTTTTTTGATCTGCTTATATATGCTTTTCCTTCGGCAGAGGTTTATCAAAATCAACGTCTCTACCTCCCAAGGTAGGGGGTAAGATATGCATACCCCACTAGTGAGATTACGCAAGGTATGTTATTCTTGTTGTATTTTTGATGTTGATGCAACAAATAGCTAGTTTATCATTTTTGAAGTTGGTTAGTAGGTCCAAGTGTGTCACACAGAAAGTTGATAAGATTGAAGTGTTAGAACATATAATCCTATTCTAACATGAAGGAACCAAATTACTGCAGTTAATAGACAATTGAACTGATATGATTCTTGGGAGGAAAGGAAACTTTAGTTTTGAATAGCTCCAGAAACTATTTTATCAAGATTCTCACGACAAAACGAACAATCCAGCAACTAGTTATTATGAGGTATACTTTTCAATAAATTCTAAAAGGATGAAAAGTTTACAGGACAAAAAGAACCAGACCTCTCTTGACGCCAGCAATTCAACTACTACCAACTTCGGACGGTGTCTTAGCCACAATTGACAACGCGTGTAGTCCATTATGCAACTCATCTTGCAGTAAACCGTAAATCATCCTATGCCTCTTAACCAAACTCTTGCCTTCAAATTCCTTAGACACCACTTTTAAATTAAAGTGAGTCTCTCCATCACTGCCTCTAATCCCTGCGTGTCCTGCGTGCTGATGAGATATATCTTCAACTTCTAGTTCAACAGGCCTAAGTTCCTTCTCTAATTTCTCCTTGATTCTCATTCCTCTACTCCTCAAAACACCATTATCAGTAGCATCAACAGTTGCATTGTTTCCACTAACTTCAGCACCAGCAGACTCAACATTTCCATTACCATTAACACCGAGGGACCCGGACGAAACCTCAGTCGACGAGGCACTTGATAACTCGCTCTGGCCTGTATTAGCAGCTTTCTCAGATTCAACGTACAACTGAAGGGCTTTCTTCTGCATTAACTTCAACATATTCAAAAAACCATTATTCCTAGAAGGAGTTAGGCTTTGTTGCAACCCTAGAAGGACAGCAAAATCAGGGGAAACTTTTACAATCTCTTCTACAGGTCTTCCAGAAAGTCCCTGAACTAATAAAGCAGCAAGACCTTTAGTGAGTACCGAATCAGAATCAGCCTCAAATACAACATTTCTCTCAGAGTCAAAATACGCCCTAACCCAAACCTGTGAAACACAACCCTGAACCTTATTTTCACTAGTCTTGTACTGGGTATCAAGTGGCTTTAAATTCTTGCCGTAAAACAAGAGTTGCTCGTATTTAGCCTTTGGTTGTTCAACTGCTTGAAAAAGCTTGACGATTTCTTGAAGCTTTGGTGGGAGCTCTTCAATGGGCTGGAGAGATGAGGAGGAGGATTCTGAAGAAGCAGCAGCACCTGTTGGGGTTGCAGAAACAGATTTTGTCGAAATTCTTTCAATGGTAATAGATCTAAAGGTGGTTAATTTAGTGGGTGTTGAATGTAAAGAAGAGGATTTTAAGGTTTTGAGGTATGGTGAATTAGGGTGGTGAAGGAGAGGATGAGGGATGTTGGCGGAAGTTGACATGGATGGAAGATGATGGAGCGAGGGAAGCAGAGAAAATCGTAAACTACGGAAGATTCGAGAGAAGTGAAATCCAACAGATTGAAAAGGTGCCTCGCTAGGCATAATCCTACATTTTCAGCCAATCAAGGCATTAGTGGGTATTTATGTTTTTTAGTTATAACTTTTTTTTTTCCCTTACATCACATATTTATTTACTAGACTAGAGAAACTAGTAAAATTGCCCGCGAAGCGCACGGTTATGAAAGAGAACAACTAATATAATATTTTATATGATATGTTATAAATTTAATTGAGATAATTAAAGTACTACATTTTGTATTCATGACGATGTGTTTTGAGCACAATAATTCATGTAAATTTGAAGTTCTACCGTGCGCGTGAAAAAGAACAGACGAATTTATGATTAAAACATATAACATTCTGTGAAATAAAAAAAGGTTGTCAGAATCTAAAACATGCGATATTCCGTTGAACTTCGATGTAAATGTAAAGGAGAAGATGAGAGAACTAAAAAAAAAAAAGTGAGAAAAAGATTAAAAAGAAAAGCAACATTCTCCTAAGTCATAATAAAGAGAGTTAAAGAAATATCCGAGTTAAAGAAATATCCTTTAAGTTTATGTAACATAACACATTTAGTATGTTTGAAAAAGTTCAAACTCTTTGAGTCAGTCATTAGCCATAACACCATTCGAAGTTGCATCCCTATATATAGTCTTCCCTGTTATGTCCAAAATCTCTTCTTTTTTGAAAAAAAAAACACTAAACTCTTCATGTAAGTCAAAATTCAGGCTCGAAACAAATGAAAGGGAGCAAGATACCTTTTAGGTTTTTTTTCTCAATGATTTCTTATAATCTTTTAAAATGAAAAAATTCAAATATTGAAACAACGAGAAATTTTCAAATCTATAGTACTCAAAAAATTTTGACAAAAGAATACAACAAAAGAACAAATGACTTATCTCACTACCATTGTCTATGCAGAAAATGGTAAATAAACATTCACTATATAGATATACTTGAGAGTAATTAAATGTCACAAAGTAGACCATAGCATAAAAAACTTATGTAAACTTACTAAAAGAAAATCTATTTGAAGAATATGTATGCCTGTATAACTCCAATTTGATCGTTTTCATTTAAGTTGGACACTTTGTCTCTGCCAGGATGATGTTATAACCTCCATTGAACGTGTCAATTTCTTCAACAAACTTTAATGGTTTTTTACGTTGACTTCACTTCGACAGATGGGAAAATACGCCTCTAAATGTGCATGGCTGCCAAGTAATTGATTGAACTGATGTAAAAGAAATAGCGACTGTTGATTGTTATTCGATGGGACTGTTGTAACACTTTTCAAATAATGCTATATCTTTTAACGGACTTTTGCTGATTTTACTGCTTTTAATTGATCCAGGGGGGTTGTGGGATCCATGGATGGCAATTGTAATTTCCATGGTGTAGTAAGATGATGCTATAACCTCCGTTGGATGCGTCAATCTCTTTAACAAACTTGTTAATTACCTTACCAATAGTCACTGATGTATCTGTGACTAATGGTTTATGCAAAAGCAAGAGCATTAATTACTCTTGGCGAGTGTGATAATGGTTTTATGTTGAACTCCACTCCGTCTTGTTTGTAAAACTTGTTTCCAAGAATAACTGTGACTGGTTTTACATGTTGAAGTATCTGCTCAAGTTTTATGTTGCCAAGTAAAACATGTTTATGTAAGGACTCGGAATTTTTCAAGTTTATTTATGTTGTTTAAGTCCGTCATGGGCCCCCTATGTCAAGCCAAGTTGAAAAGGATTTCCGTTAGCTAAGTTCAACACAAGTACCGGTAGAAGGATCAACTTTAAACAAGCATAACTTTTAGCACACTTAGAACTGGTATACTACGACATATCAAATGAAAGCTCTTTGAGTTAACTTCGCAATGCACTTGGTTTTACCTCTTGCTGATGTCGGATGAAGGAGTTATGATAGTTTTCATGAGACACTCTTGTGCAGTGGTGTCAAACGAACAGCTTGACGGGCAGTGTTGCTTTTAACGAGCCCTTTAAATGGCTTGGGGCTGGAAAGGGCCATTTTTGGCCTAAGGCATGTGATACGACCAGTGGCATGGGCCGTGTGCCTTGCCACTGACTGTTTGGATGACTCGTGGGATGTGCAAGAGAGACAAGGTAGCATGGAAGGGAGTTTTGGCTAAGGGTGGTGCCATGGGCATCTTTGATGGGCCGTGGAAGCTCAGACGGCTCATGAGCCTGAGTCGTGGGGTGGCCTTGCCACATTTTCGTGCCTAAATGTTGTGCAACGGACCACTAAACGGACCATGAAACATCACACGGCCCGTGAAGTGGTCTGTCAAAGTGACGAGACGTGAATTTTTTCTAAGTGTTCCCTACTCCCATTTTTTTTCCTAATTACCTTTTGACGGGCACTCCACACGACCCAGTGGAGTGCCACATGGCCAGTCAAACTTCCAGTGAGGACACACTTTGTTAAATTTTCTATCCGTTCACTAATGACATTTTTCGTAAATTTTAATTACTCTAATAATCTTTTTAGACTTCCAATGCCATCTTAACATCACCAAAAGACCTAAAGCTTATTCCGAAGGATGAAACTCATTACTCTCATCTCAAATACACCCTCAATTCTCTCAAGATCCTCCACCAAGACCCCAATACCTATTTCAAGGAAACTCAAGAACAAGTTTAGATTCCAAGACCCACTTCCAAGCTTCCATTCTTTCTCAATTCAATTTCAAGGAACTTAAAGTCTAAGGTATGTGGGTTGATCCTTGATTCCTTCCAATCAAGGAGACCCAAAATTATTTTTCAAGGAAACCTACATGGATTTTGCTTACTTTAATTTGGGGTTTTGAGTATTATGATTCCTAAAATTTTATTGGTGCATGGGCAGTGTTTATTTGATGATTTTAATATGATTTAAACCATTATATGAGGATTTACTTTGGGTTTATGAAATTATGAGTATGCATGTTCCCTTTTTGAATTATTTATGCATGAGTGATTATACTATGGATTTTAATATGGATTTATTTATGTTTTCACTTCAATTTCATATTATAAATGTTGATTTTAGATTGAGTCTTAATTACCCATGTCATCCCTCATTGTTCATAGCATATGCATTCATGTACATGAATTATTTTGAGAAATTATGTTATAGGTTAAGCCCAATTTTGTTTTATGGTATTATTTTGATAAAATGTTGGTTATGACAATATTGTTATCACACATATGTCTTTGATTTGGCTCTTCAAGCATTTTGGGTACTTGCACCATTTTGTATATGAATGGGCTATTCCTATGCATGAGTACATTGACTATTGAAATTATGTTTTAGCCTTTGAGCCTAAGAATGCATTGAAATGGTCTTGGAAGCGATCAATGTCTCTTGAAAGTATATATATATATATATACACACACACACACACATACATACACACGTATATGTATTCGTATAGGATGACGACTTAGCACCGATAGATGGAGGGTTTGCTCTCTTTCCTTGAACTATGTGCCTAGCATAGGTTTCCTTTCCGAAATGGGAGTTGTCACGTAAAGAAAGCTGCCTCTGAAATGGGAGTTATCCCTTAAGGAGAAGAAATACTTTGATTTGATTTGTGATTTGTAAAAATCCTATTCGAAATGGGAGTAGTCACGTAAGGAAGGTTACTTCATGCAACATGAGAGTTGTCCCGTAAGGAAGGTTACTTCATGCAACATGGGAATTGTCCCGTAAGGTGAAGTATGGTCTACCCTTGGCAAGTAGACCACCTCTTTACTGATGAGGGGATTTCATCGGGATTCTAAGTAATAGCTCGCTTGGTCTTACTTATGTCGGTTGAGGTCACATCCCTTATATATATAAGTGCATCATTTGCATTTCATGCATCATGAATTTCATAGCATCTCATTATATTACATTCTTTGATATTCAACTCTTTCTATATTATGTGCCCTTGTCATCTAACGTTGATATGCAGGTTTTTGTAAGTTACATACATTGCACCCCACATACTTAGTACATTCCAACGTACTAACGCATACTCTTGCCTACATGATTTTACCATATAGGGACCCAGGACCCTGCTCATCCACTGTTCGACGCTTAGCTTGGATTCTAATTTTGCTTGTAGTGGTGAGTCTTATCTTTCAAGGACGAACCACCATCTATCTATCTATGCTATCTCTTTCATTTTTTTATTACTTCAGGGTGAGCCCGGGGTATATCTTGGTCCCCGACCCATCTATGTAGAGGCATTATTAGACACCTTATAAACTTCTTTGCCATATATGCTATGAGTAATGATTAAGTCCATGCTATATATTTGATTATCTTTGAGTATTAATATGTGACTTGACCTTATGTTGATGGAAAGATGCTAAGTCCCGAATTGCCCCATAGCGTGAGTCCTATGTACTCGACCCTTAGTATTTATGTGCTATATGTTATGTGAACTCATGTTAACCCTTTCCCCATGATGCTCTCATAGCGTGAGTCCTACTTTCCCATCCCTTAGAACTATGTGTTGATTGTTAATTATGCTTCCGAACCGATGATGCGAGTTTTGGTATCTTGAGGCTTGTTTGGGGACTCTTGGGTTCCCATACGCCGTGCGCATCTAGGCCTTAGGTTCGAATCGTGACAAAGATGGTAACAGAGCCTTAGGTTTGTAAATGATCCTCGGAGTCCAACATGCCGCATCAAGTAGAGTCCTATTTATGGGCGTGAAGTGCACCATGCCTATAAGTAGGAGGCTACGATGGCATTCTAGGAATTATCTCACTTCTTCATGTCTTACGTCGTGCTATGAATAGTTAGTTAGCTCCTTGATGGTAACCTTATTCTATTACAGAAGATGCCTCGTGGTAGACCTGCCAGACCAGCCCCAGCTAATGGTCAAGCACCTCAAGGGCCTTCGGATGAGGCCTGTCACTGATGGTGAGTTTTGTACGGCCTTTCCCATGCTTTCCCAAGTGGTGACTACTCAGGCTAGGCCGGCTAACCTTCCTCGGGATTCTACTCTGGCTTCTAGAGTGAGAGATTTCACCCGGATGAATCCTCCTGAGTTCTTTGGGTCTAAGTCGATGGGGATGCTCAGGAGTTCACTGATGAGCTCTCCGAGGTACTGAATGTCGTGGGCGTCACTTCTGAGGAGAGGGCTGAGCTAACTTCCTATCAGTTGAAGGATGTAGTACAAGTGTGGTATACTCAGTGATCTATGGAGAGGGTTTGTGGTTATGCTGTTAATTGGGAAGAGTTCAAGCTTACTTTTCTAGATCGTCTCTTCCCACTTAAGCTTAGGGAAGCCAAGATGACTAACTTTATCAACCTCAGGTAGGGTAATATGAGTGTAAGGGATTATTTCCTCAAGTTCAGTAGGCTCTTTAAGTATGCTACGACACTTGTGGTTGATCCTCGTGCAAGAATGCACAAGTTCGTCTCCGGTGTGATGGTTTTGGCCGATTCCAATAAGGCCAAGGTTCAAGTGCTCAGATTTCTAATGCTAAGGTTCCTCATCCTAAGGCACCGGTTGGTGGTGGTCAGTGGTACCCTGTGTATACCAAGTGTAGGAATCACCACACAGGTCCTTGTTGGAAAGAATTGGGTGCTTGCTTTCGGTGTGGTGATAAGAATCACAAAGTTGCCAATTGTCCTAAGAACCTTTAGAAAGGTGAAGGTCAGGTAGCTCAAGGTGGACAAGGTCAGTCAAGGGTTCCTTAGGGTGTCGCTTCGAGGAGCAACAGGTTCTATGCTCTTCATGTGCGTCAGGAAGTTGAAGAGGCTCCGCATGTTGTGACTGGTGTATTAAAAGTCTTTGATTTTGATGCTTATGTTTTTCTTGATCCGGGTGCAAACTTGTATTTTGTAACCCCTGTGTTGGCTATTAAATTTTGTTTGACTCTAGAAATTTTGAGGGAGCCTTACTTGGTTTATACCCCCATGGGTGAATATGTTGTTGCACATAGAGTCTATCGTAGTTGTCTTGGTATTCCCGTGTGATCTTGTCGAACTTGAAATGTATGATTTTGATGTGATTCTTGGAATGGATTGGTTGCATGCATCATATGCCTCTATAGATTGTAGAACTCGGAAGGTCAAATCCCAACCTCCTGGTGAGCCCGTCCTTGAATGAAAAGGTAGTGACTCCTCTATTAAAGGTCGATTTAATTCCTACCTCAAAGTTTGGAAGATGATCTCCAAGGGATGCATATAATCACATTGTGAGGGTTAAAGATGTGGAGTCCGAATTGCTTGCTCTCGAGTCTATCTCGATGGTGAATGAGTTTACGGACGTGTTTCCCGAGGACTTGCCCGATATTCCTCCTGATAGGGAGGTAGAGTTTGGCATAGATCTTCTTCCGGATACTCAACCTATCTCTATTCCTCCCTATCGTATGGCACCGACCGAGTTGAAGGAATTGAAGGATTAGTTGAAAGATTTGTTAGAGAAGGGTTTCATCAGGCCAAGTATATCTCAATGGGGTACTTCGGTGTTCCTTGTAAGAAAGAAAGATGGATCCCTTCGGACGTGTATCGATTATAAGCAACTGAATAAGGTGACCATTGAAAATAAGTATCCATTGCCTAGGATCGATGACATGTTTGACCAACTTCAAGGGGCTACTCACTTTTCGAAGATTAACCTCCGTTCCGGGTATCATCAGTTAAAGGTTAGAGAATGTGACATTCCCAAGACGGCCTTTTGAACAAGGTATGGGCACTTTGAGTTTGTTGTGATGTCATTTGGCTTAGCTAATGCTCCAGCCATGTTCATGGATCTTATGAATCGGGTGTTCAAGCCTTTGCTTGATAGTTTTGTGGTTGTTTTCATTGGCAATATTCTTAGCTATTCCCAAAGTGAATGGGAACATATGGGTCATTTGAGGTCGATTTTGCAAACCTTGAGAGAGAAGAAGTTGTATGTTGAATTTAGCAAGTGTGAGTTTTGGTTGGATGAGGTTGCTTTTGTGGGACATGTGGTGTCCGGTGATAGTATGAAGGTGGATCCGAAGAAGACTAAGGCGGTGAAGAATTGGCCTAGACCGTCGACTCCTTCGGACATTCGAAGCTTCCTTGGGTTAGCGGGCCATTATAGAAGGTTCGTTGAGGGGATCTTATCTATTGCTTCTCCGTTGACTAAATTGACTCAAAAGAAGGCTAAGTTTGTATGGTCAGATGAGTGTGAGAAGAGTTTTTCAACTTTGAAGGATCGACTTACATCAGCTCTAATTTTGACTCTACCCTATGACATGGACGGGTTCATGGTATATTATGATGCCTCTCGAATTGAGTTGGGTTGTGTACTTATGCAACATGGTAAGGTGATAGCTTATGCATCAAGGCAATTGAAGGTACATGAACATAACTACCCAACTCATGACCTTGAGTTAGCGGTGGTGGTCTTTGCTTTGAAACTTTAGAGACACTATTGTATGGGGTTCATGTGGATGTTTTCATCGATCACAAGAGCTTGCAATATGTGTTCACTCAAAGGGACCTTAATTTGAGACAAAGAAGATGGTTGGAACTCCTAAAAGATTACGACATGAGTGTTCTATATAACCTCGGTAAGGCAAATGTGGTAACCGATGCTCTTAGGAGGCTATCCATGGGAAGTGTGGCTCATATTGAGGAAGACAAGAGGGAGTTGGCAAGGGATGGCCACCGTTTGGCTAGATTGGGTGTTAGAGTGGTCGATTTCAATGATGGTGGTATACTTGTTCTAAATGGGGCCAAATACTCAGTGGTTGTTGATGTGAAGGCTAAGCAAGATCTAGACCCATCCTTGGTTTAATTGAAGAAATTAGTTGCTGAAAAGAATATTGAGGTTTTCTCCCAAGGGAGAGATGGTGTACTTAGGTATCAAGATTGGTTGTGTGTTCCAGATGTGGATGATCTTAGGAAGGTGATCATGAGTGAAGCCCATAGTTCTCACTATTCCATTCACCTGGGGTCCACTAAAATGTATCGGGATTTGAAGGAGGTGTATTGGTGGCATGGTATGAAGAGCAACATAGCCAAGTTTGTATCCAAATGCCCAAATTGTCAACAAGTGAAGGTGGAGCATCAAAGGCCCGGTGGATTGGCTCAAGACATTGAGATTCCTGCTTGAAAGTGGGAAGACATAAATATGGACTTTGTGGTTGGGTTGCCTTGGACTCGGAAGCAAATTTGATTCCATTTGGGTTATCGTCAATCGGATGACTAAATCGGCTCAATTCTTACTGGTTAAGACTACTTTTGGTGCTTAAGACTATACGAAATTGTACATTCTGGAATTGGTATGTTGCATGGTGTGCCTAGATCTATCATATCGGATCAGGATACCTGATTTGCCTCACACTTTTGGAAATCATTTCAAAAGGGACTTGGTACTAAAGTCAAGTTGAATACCGCCTTTCATCCCCAAAACGATGGATAGCCGAGAGGACAATTCAAATCTTGGAAGATATGTTGAGAGCTTGTGTGTTGGAGTTCAAAGGTAATTGGGATGACCATCTTCCACTCACCGAGTTTGCTTATAATAATAGCTTCCATGCTTGCATTGGTATGGCACCGTTTGAGGCCTTGTATGGTAGGAGGTGTAGATCTCTGGTTGAATGATTGGAATTGGGTGAAATGGCTTTGATTGGCCCGGACTTGGTAATGGAGGCTATGGAGAAAGTGAAGTTAATTAGAGAAAGGTGGAAGATGGCACAAAGTCGCCAAAAGTCCTATTTAGATGCTAGAAAGAGGGATCTTGAATTTCAAGTTGGAGATTGGGTGTTTGTGAAAGTCTCACCTATGAAGGGAGTGATGCGTTTTTGCAAAAAGGGAAAGATAAGTCCCCGGTATGTAGGTCTTTATGAAGTTATTGAACGAATTGGTAATGTGGCATATACAGTGGAGTTACCCCAGATTTGAGCTCTAGTCACCCAGTCTTCTATGTGTCCATGTTGAGAAAGATGGTTGGGGATCCTAGTACTATTGTGCCTTTGGAGGACATTAAGGTGGATGAGAACTTGTCTTATGAGGAGGTCCCATTAGGAATTTTGGATAGACAAGTGAAATAGCTTCGTAATGAGGATATGGCTTCAGTGAAGGTGCTTTGGAGGAACCAACATGTGGAGAGTGCTACATGGGAGGCGGAGTTGGGCATGATGAAGCGGTATCCCCATCTTTTCCTTCAAGCCTAAGGTATTAGGTTCTTTCCTTCTCGTTAGTCCTAATTTTTTCTTTCTTGAGTCTTATGGTATTACATGCTTACATGTGCATTAGAATGGTTTTTATGATGTTTTGAATGGTTTTCTATGATGTTTTGAATGGTT
The DNA here is from genome assembly GCA_026153255.1 of Solanum medicagineum. NCBI lineage: Eukaryota > Viridiplantae > Streptophyta > Magnoliopsida > Solanales > Solanaceae > Solanum > Solanum medicagineum. The sequence goes on from JAPFFP010092014.1 coordinate 12,045, forward strand.
TTATTTTTGACGTGAGATTTAATGGCTTTGTAATTTCCAATGATGAAATATGCATGGTATCTTGTGTTTGAAAGTTTCATGTTCTCACCCAAGCTTTTCAAGCTTTATTATTGCACATTGGGGGACGAATGTTCCCAAGGGAGAGATGATGTAATGACTCGAAATTTTTCAAGCTTATTTATGTTGTTTAAGGCCGTCATGGGCCCCCTATGTCAAGCCAAGTTCAAAGGGATTTCCGTTGGCTAAGTTCAACACAAGTACCGGTAAAAGGGTCAACTTTAAACAAGCATAACTTTTAGCACACTTGGAAATGGGTGTCCCACGATATGTCGAATGAAGTCCCTTTGAGTTAGCTTCGCAATGTACTTGGTTTCACCTCATTCCGATGTTGGATGAAGGAGTTATGATCGTTTTTGTGAGACACTCTTGTGCAGTGATGTCAAACAGACAGCTTGACGGGTAGTGTTGCCTTTGACAGGCTGTTTGGATGGCTTGGCACTGGAAAGGGCCATTTTTGGCCTAAGGCATGTGATACGGACAGTGGCACGGGCCGTGTGCCTTGCCACTGACCGTTTGTATGACTCTTGGGGTGTGCAAGAGAGGTAAGGTAGCATAAATGGGAGTTTTGGTTAAGGGTGGTGCCACGGGAACCTTTGATGGGCTGTGGAGTCTTAGATGGCTCGTGAACCTGAGTCGTGGGGTGGCCTGGCCACATTTTTGTGCACAAGTGTGGTGCAACAGATCATTAAACGAACCATGAAGCGTAACACGACCCGTGAAGTGGTCCGTCAATGTGACGAGACGTGTTTCTAAGTGTTCCCAACTCCTATTTTTTCCTAAGTACCTTTTGATGGGCACTCCACACGACCCGTGGAGTGCCACACGACTAGTCAAACCTCCAGTGAGGGCACACTTTGTCAAGTTTTCCATACATTCACAAATGGCAATTTTTGTAAATTTTAATTACTCTAATGATCTTTTTAGACTTCCAATGCCATCTTAAACTCACCAAAAGACCTAAACCTTATTTCAAAGGATCAAACTCATTACTCGCATCTCAAATACATCCTCAGTTCTCTCAAGAGCCTCCACCAAGACCCCAATACCTATTTCAAGGAAACTCAAGAACAAGTTTAGATTCCAAGACCCACTTCCAAGCTTCCATTCTTTCTCAACTCAATTTCAAGGAACTTAAAGTCTAAAGTATGTGGTTTGATCCTTGATACCTTCCAATCAAGGAGACCCAAAATTATTTTTCAAGGAAACCTATATGGATTTTGCTTACTTTGATTTGGGGTTTTGAATATTATGATTCCTAAAATTTTATTGGTGCATGGGTAGTGTTTATTTGATGATTTTAATGTGATTTAAACCATTATATCAGGATTTACTTTGGGTTTATGAAATTATAAGTATACATGTTCCCTTTTTGAATTATTTATGCGTGAGCGATTACACTATGGATTTTAATATGGATTTATTTATGTTTTCACTTCAATTTCATATTATAAATGTTGATTTTAGATTGAGTTTTAATTACCCATGTCATCCCTCATTGTTCATAGCATATGCATTCATGTACATGAATTATTTTGAGAAATTATATTATGAGTTAAGCCCAATTTTATTTTATAGTATTATTTTGATAAGATGTTGGTTATGACGATATTGTTATCACATATATGTCTTTGATTTGGCTCTTTGAGCATTTGGGTTAGTTGCACCACTTTGTATATGAATGGGCTATTCTTATGCATGAGTATATTGACTATGACATTATGTATTGGCCTTTGAGCCTAAGAGTGCATTGAAATGGTCTTGGAAGTAATTAACGTCTCTTGAAAGTGTGTGTGTATGTATGCATATATATATATATATATATGTATGTATGTATGTATGTATATGTATTCGTGTGGGATGACGACTTAGCATCGATGGAGGAAGGGTTCGCTCTCTTTCCTTGAACTATGTTCCTAGCATAGGTTTCCTTTCCGAAATAGGAGTTGTCCCGTAAGGAAAGATGCCTCTTAAATTGGAATTATCCCTTAAGGAGAAGAAATACTTTGATTTGATTTGTGATTTGTGAAAATCCTATCCGAAATGGGAGTTGTCCCGTAAGGAAGGTTACTTCATGCACAATGGGAGTTGTCCTGTAAGGTGAAGTATGGTCTACCCTTGGCAAGTAGACCACCTCTTTACTGATGAGGGGATTTTTATCGGGATTCCAAGTAATAGCTAGCTTGGTCTTACTTATGTCGATTGAGGTTACATCCCCCATATATATAAGTGCATCATTTGCATTTCGTACATCATGACTCTCATAGCATCTCGTTACATTCTTTGATATTCAACTCTTTCTATATTATATGCCCTTGTCATCTAACGTTGATGTGCTGGTTTTGGCAAGTTACATGCATCGCATCCCGCATACTTAGTATATTCAAACGTACTAACACATACTCTTGCCTACATGATTTTACCATGTAGGGACCGAGGACCCTAATCATCCACCGTTCAACGCATTGCTTGGATTTCGATTTTTGCTTGTAGTGGTGAGTCCTATCTTTCAAGGACGAACCACCGTCCATCTATTTATGCTACCTCTTTCATTTTTCTTTTTGTACTTGAGGGTGAGCTCGGGGTATGTCTTGGCCCCCGACCCATCTATGTAGAGGCGTTGTTTGACACCTTTTAAACCTCTTTTCTATATATACTATGAGTTATGATTAAGTCCTTGCTATGTAGTTGGTTATCTTTGAGTATTGTTATGTGACTTGACCATATGTTGATGGAAAGATGCTAAGTCCCGAATTGCCCCATAGCGTGAGTCCTACGTACCCGCCCTTTAGTATGTATGTGCTATGTGTTATGTGAGTTCATGTTAACTCTTTCCCCATGATGATCCCATAGCGTGGTCCTACTTTCCCATCCCTTAGAACTATGTGTTGGTTGTTAATTGCGCTTTCGAACTGATGATGCGAGTTTTGGTATTTTGAGGCTTGTTTGAGGACTCTCGGGTTCCCATACGTCGTGTCACATCTAAGCCTTAGAGTTTGTTCCATAGCGAAATCTGAAAAGTGAATGGGAAAAAAAAATAAAATTTTGGTGAGTGGGATGAAGAGAGGTAAAAGAGAAAGATATGTGGGGATGAGGAAAAGGGGAGAGGAGTTTTACTAGAAGAAGGAAAAGAGGAAGAGGCACAACTAAATAGGGAAGGTTAAAAATTGTCATTTTTAGAGACACATCGTTAAGTTTTTTTAAGCAAATAAAATAAAATGGTAAAAAAAGAGTTAAAAATAATTAAATATAAATAGGTAAAAAGAAATAAATGTCAGGGCGCCACGTGGGCGGACTCCCAATCTTCTTATATATATATATATATATATGATTGAACAAAAGTTATCGTTTAATTGTTGATATTATTTTTGGTGATTCTTTAACCAACAAAAGGGTCAAAGTCACTTATAGGTCATTTCGTGTGAAGGATAAGTGCAAATAATTTAAGAATAAAATATAGTGATTTTAAAATTGTTGTTTGGTTGGCAATCTCGGATAACTTATCCATGGACAAATAAATAGTATTGGGATAAGTTATTTCTCTTCTTGGGTGGTATATTAATCTCAAGATAACTTATCTCATGATTAGGGTTGTTCATGGTTATGCTTAAAAATTAAATTGAATCAAAATTCAAACCAAGCAGCTTAGAAGAACCAATAGTTGGTTAGGTTTGGTTTTTATTTTCGAAAATCGATATTATTTAGTTTGGTTTTGGATTTACTAAAAAAATCGCAAAAATAACCAAATCAAACCGAGAAATTATATACATAAATTTTATAATTATTTATGTATTATTTATAAATAAAATATAAATATTTTATTATATTTTAAGTCTTTAACTTTACCATTTCTCAAGCCCAATACTTAAATTTTAGCCCAACTATTAAAATCTTAAGTTCAAGTGCATAAAAAAGTTTGTAAAAATTTTACAAATTCCATATTGTATAAGGTTAATTCCTTTTTATACCAACTATTTTCTAAATTACTAAAAATCTCATATTTATTAAGCGTGTTGATACCTTAAAACTCATTTGATACATGTTGGGAAAAAAATAAATCGATCAGTTATGCTAAAAACTGGGCTGAACTGAAAAATTAAATCCAATAACCCATTAATTAGGATATAATGTCGCTGAAAGTAATTTCAATTGCTATGTATACATAACTTGAATGCTATGTAATATTTCATAACTTGAATTCCATGAAATTTTTCTTAATTTGGTTCCTAGGAAAATTTACCATAATTTGATTTCAATTATGGGGTTTTCATAATTTATAGGAAAATAATTTATATACTTTTGACATATATAAATATCCATACTCCCATGGGGGATAGTTGTCAATTTGCGGCATCATCAAGCTCAATCAAATCCATCTCCATTAGGTAATATTTATTTTCTTATTTTTGTCACTTTTTTTCCAACTCAGCGCACCTGCACTAGAAAGTTCATATCTTGTTGTAGAAATATCGAAATCATGATCCATTTGATTTTTCAGAAAGTAGACTCATAATACAATATAGCCGAAGACTAATGTCGAAATCCTTCTCAATTGTTGAAAATTAATTTTTGATTTTGCTTCTCCAAATCTATTTTTTTACAGCTTAATGGAGTCAACGTCCATATCTTTATGTATGAGCGTCCAAGTGGAAAACAACTTAATTCTATAGAAAATAGACTTCAATATCTACAACATATCTAATACTCCCTCTGTCTCATTTTATGTAGCATCCTTTCTTTTTTGGTCCATTCGAAAAAGAATGTCACCTTACTCTAATTGGAAACAATTTAACCTTAAAATTACCCTTTTACCTTTAATGAAATGATTTTCAACCACACAAATATCTCAGAATGATTTTAGACCACAAGTTTCAAAAGTCTTACTTTTTTCTTAAACATCGTGCCAAGTCAAAGGGTGCCACATAAAATGGGATGGAGGGAGTATTAAAGTCAAATTTCTTATTAAAAGGTCAAAATTATTTTTTTATAAAGTTAGCTACACAATCAACTTTGGTATGACTTTAGACAATGTTCATGGGTTCACTTCTTTGTATCTTCACTGGAGAGCCACATATTGATTTCTGTATTGATTGAGACTTCTGGAATCATACACATGGAGAGAAAAACACAAGACTTTTAAGCAAGTAGAATGGTATTCATCATGATATGCGCAAGAGCATATGTCACACTTTTCACCATGTCGATTTGAAGCGTTGCGCTATTGGCACCGTAAGATGCATTAGTTTTCTTTTTCGTATAAATTTACAACAGACTGCAAATAGTCTCAATATCAAACCAAAAAAACATGAAGGGTAAATCAAAATTGACGAGGAACCACTTAGTGCATCTTGGTTTGTAATCACAATTTTGACAACGAGCCACACTTAATATATTTTTAAGCAATTGTGGCTTTGGTGATGACCAAAACACTTGATGCATCTTTTTTATGGAAATGCGTATTTAGTGATAAATCGCATTGTATGTCTTCTTTTATAGTTGCAGCTTTGGCGATGAACGACATTATGTGCCTTTTTCTCTGTAATTGCGGCTTTGGCGATGAATCATATTGTGTGCTTCTTCCTTTGTTGTTCCAGCTTTGGCGAAGAACCATATTGTGTGTCTCTTTCTCTATAGTTGCAGCTTTGATGACGAACCACACTTTGTGTCTCTTCTTCTTGGATTTCAACTTTGGAGAGAAAGAGATTTTGGTGTAGTCTTTCCTAGTTTTGGAGAGCAACTACTTGATACATGAACATACTTCAAAATATGCTCCCATGTTGAAGATAGTGACTCGATTATAACTGTGTCGATCCATAAAAAACATTTGAAGTGGCGATGCTTAATAAAGAGATGATGCAAGATTGATAAGACATTTAAAATAAGTTGGCAAGTCACTTTTTGACATCCAATTACCTTTTTTTTTCTACTTAGATTCTTTGTATAGGGTGACACATCAATCATTTGTTTTATCATTACTGATGTATAAATACTCTTGCAATTTTTTGAAGAAACAAAATGTATTTACTTTACACTTTGATGCAAAACATGTGAGTTTTTTTTCATTTGTCTAGACCACTTATTTTGAGGCTTTCAACCTAATGAATTTATTTTTTGATCCTACAAATTTAAACTTATGCAGATCAAGAGTAATAACTTAAAGATTTAACTCATTTTATGGAACTTTTGTCACTTGAAAACTTAGCTCAAATTGAAGAACTTTAAAACTAGAGACTTTGCTCAAATTAGTTGAGCTTCATGACATGCATTTTAGGCTTGTGCATCGAGGAGTATTTGACTTGAAGACTTTGCTCGAATTTGATGAGTTTCAAAACTTAAAAATTTTGGCTAAATTTGAAGAACTCATAATATGGAGACTTAGTTCAAATTTGTCGAACTTTGCTTGAATTTTAGTGAGTATCACGACCTGAAAACTTAGATCGAATTTGACAAGATTCAAGCGTTGAAAATTCAGGTCAAGTTTGATGAGCTTTATGACCTGCATTTTAGGCTCGTGCGTCGAGGAGCATTTGACTTGAATACTTAGGTCGACTTTGATGAGCTTCATTATTGAAGACTTAGCTCAAGCTTGATGAGTTTTATGACCTGCATTTTAGGTTCGTGCATCGAGGAGCATTTTGGCTTGAAGACAGCTCGAATTTGATGAGCTATGAAGTTTGAAGACATTGCTCAAATTTTAAGAGTATTACAACTTAAAGACTTAACTCGAATTTGATGAGTTTTATGACCTGCATTTTACGATCATCGTCAAGGAGCATTTTTACCTATATAGACTCTTCAATTTCAATTTTGGATGAAAGGTTGTCCTCATCCTTAATATCATATATATTTTTTTTCCTGAGGCTCAAAGTTGAGAAACTCTTGATCTTCATTTGGCGATACTCAATTCCATCTCGTGAGCACGAGTTGGTAGTTCTTCAAATGTTTTAGGTTTTACGCCTTTCATTATGTAGCGAAGATTCCAATGCATACCTTGGATGCATATTTAGATCCCAGAAGTTTCACTAAGGCAATCTTTGCAGTTAAGGCTCAAGCTTCTCCAACGATTGATGAAGTCAATGGCTTGATCATTATTCCTTTTGCCAGGCATTAGTAAGCTCTATTATGCTTACAACATATCTTGTGCTATAAAAATGCTTAAGAAATTGTTGCTACATCTACTCCTAGCTATCAATGGAACTAGGTTCAAGATCTATTGAGTGATCGAACAAATTGCTTAACAAGATAATAATCACATGTTCCAACATTATTGCAAGTTTCGACAAAGTGTGCTACATGTTATTTTGGATTTTCCTTCCCGTCAAATTGTTGCAATTTAGGAGGTTGATAGCCAACATGTATCTTTAGGTTATCAATTCTTTGAGAATACGACGTTACATATATGAGCGGAGATTTAGATATGGGCTCTAATTTATCTTAGATAGTCTCCATGATGAAAACTTTCAATTGGTCAACGAAAATTAGGCCTTCAGCAAATACTTGAAACTCCTTGATTGTTGTTTCTTATTTTGTGAAAGACTCTCTTTTCTCTTGCGTTTCATGAAGCTCTACACATAATCGAGCAGATTCTCCCTCTTTCATATTCTCTATCATATTTGTCAACTTGGTAATTTGGATGTCTTGACCTTTCATGTACTTTGATAAGCGTTCAACTGCTTTCGTCAAATTTGCAAGTTGTTCTTCTATGGTAAAAAATTTGATTACCATCGCTTGCACATTCGTCTTAAAGGATGAAAAATAATGTGGAACATCACAAGAATAAAACTAGGATTGAGAAGTTACATAAGGGAAGATCTTAACAAATCTAATGCTTAAGACATCATCATCTTCATGCATGAAGGGTTCATTAGACTGATCAACGATATCGTTCTTGTGATAGTTTTAGTCAATCCAAACTTCGTTCTTCTACCTCATGATATTTTTTCCTTGTTCTAGAATATACGGAGAGGGTATTTCTTATTTTGGAGAAGACAAATAAAAAACATGAGATGATTTAGGTGGTGCTTGAAGCGCTTGTTGTCCCAGAATTTCTGATTTACTCCTTCTAATTTGGGCCACAATCTCCATAGCAATTTTCAAGCCATTTGTGAAGTCAATACCCTATAAAACATCAGATTTCAAGTCTATGTCCATTGTGGCCATATTGATAATAATGTTTTTGTAACTTTGAAGAGATCAGAATTTGGATCCAACAGTTTTTTACGAATGCGAATTCTGAGTTGACTTTTTGGAAGCCGTCTCAGTGTTCTTGAACATTAATTTTTTGAAGAGACCAGATGAAAGGTAAAAGATTGGTCTCACTGGGCGTACTAATTTGTAAGCGACTACGTTTTGTTCCTAAAAAATTAACAATCAAGAAAAGAAAAATAAAGACAAACAACAAATTCGTATTTCAAGAATTTCTGCAAAGGTTACAATCTTTATAAAATCTAATGAAAAAAATATAATCCTCTGATTCTTCTCCTCACTATCATCAATTCAAGAGCTTTGCTTTGTTCTTCAATCATAGAAATACTTGTCGAAACTTCACTATGAATATGGAGCCAAACTTTAATTACAATCGTAAAAATATGAAAACTACCTTACAACTTAGAGACAAATGTTAGACCCCGTAAATATTTTAATTGAGGTAAAATGGTCACATGGGAAATTTCGTAAATATGGTGCATAAGTATAG
>JAPFFP010092024.1:0-20795 GCA_026153255.1 Solanum medicagineum
AAATCGTACCAAAACTTCACAATAGTTCATAGATTTCATAGCTTGAATCATGTATAGTCTCAATAGACAAAGATCACTTTATAGTATAAGCTAAAAATGAATATTTATGCATAATCAACAATATTAGATAAAGCCCTAACGTATTTCATGCTCATATTTCATAATAATAGATACTCATAAGAAATATATCTTGAAATCATACAATTTTCATAAAAAGGAAGATTGGGCTTAATGGGTGAAAGGAACCTATGAATAAAACCCATATACACATGAATCCTGCTAGTACCAAGGGATAACACAAGAAATAGCAACTCCCAGACCTATTAAATCACCCTACTCAAAATGTCGGTCACAACATGGCCTTACCTAGGGTCAACTAAATCATAGGAGCAAGATAGAGGAGAATATACTCACAATCCCTGGCAGTAGCCCACTAACCCAAGATGCTTCTAATATCTGATGAAGTCAAAGGTCGAGGCTACCCTCTAATCACCTTTGTCTTACTAAAGTCCATATTAATACCATCACCCAGCACCACATAGCCTTGGAAGGCAACCTCTTAGCACCAAAATTCCCATCTCACCTACTTAGCACCCAACCTTCTTCCTTGAACTTGTAGTACTACCCTCAAATGATTCAAATGCACTACCTCATTAGGGGACGAACCAAATTATCATCACCAAAACCACCATAAACCTATTAGGATAAGGACTAGAGATCTTACTCATGAGACTTATAGGCATAACCAGTGTGCTAGTCAACCAAAAAACACTACCCCAACTTCAAACATCGAAAAGGGACATTCAAGGCCTCATCTATCACCAACAACAATTCTATAAACAACCAAGTTAGATTCAACACCTCTAATTCTCACAAGATGAAAAATGCAACCCCTTAGTGACCAATTATACCTTAAGTCAAGAATGGACCTACCTCCCTTGCTACCACTTGACAACGTCCTACTCAAAATGGGTTCATTAGGGAGTCGGATCCTGACTCTACGGGTCCCACTATCCATGGAGACACAACATGCATGTAACTGTACCATCTATAACATCAAAATCCACCACATCAAATCCAACAAGCCACAAAGCAAGACCTAATACAGTACAAACCCGAATAAACACTTAAAACTTTCTAGCAACAATATACCTTATCCAAGAGAATAGACAACAAAGATCGACACAACCAAATGGGCACATAAGAAGCCCCATCGTCAACCAAAAGAATAAAGAAGAATTAGTGAAACTCAGATCCAGTAAAATCAAAACCTTCTACGTAACTTCCTTCGCCTTCCCCCTTGTAGCGGCATGATCAACTAAAGGAGCAAAGAACATTCGCTAGAGGAGAAAGCCCTATCTCGCTTCTAAAGTACAACATACATCATGAAGAAGGGAAACATTTCCTAAAACGTCTCATAGTCTCCTACTCATAGTTGTAGTGCACAACACAACCATGAATAAGACTCTCCGATGCGGTGTGTTGGACTCCGAGGATCTATCAACCTAGTGTTCTGATACCATCTTTCTCACGACCCAAGCGTAGGGCCTAACATGACAGGCGGATAAGGAACCTGAAGGAACCCCAAACAAGCCTCATAGCATATCATTACACATCATTGGTCGCGGAAACAATTAAATGAAATTTGAAGAATGGAAATAAGGGCAAAAAGGGGTTAAGGGAGAACTTGTTGTAACATGGAGTCAAGAGATAATAGAATCAACTCATAGCATAAATATATAGCTTTGTCCAACAACACCTTTACTACATAGATAATGATGGGGGCCAAGACATACAACCTGGCTCACCCTCATAGTCATAAGATATTATAAAGTAAAGGGAGTCTTAATACATAGTGTGAGGGAATAGTCCTTGTCCCCGGAATGGAGGACTTACCAAAGGTTAACTTGAACAATCGATCTAGCCACAAGATGAATCAATAGGAGCTCCAGTCCCTATATGGTGATATCATGTAGGAAATAGTATGCATTAGAACATTTAAATGTACTAAGTATGTGGGATGCAATGCAACAAGAGATAAGCATCATAAATCAAAATGCATAACGATAGGCAATAGGCATAATATAACAATATGACATGTATGATCAATGCATAAGTAAAATAAGCTTAAATAAATCATTCTCATGTAGAATATCATATGTGAAGGGGAGACTAAGCTAGATTGTCAAGGTATAAACCCCTTGGGGTTGGTGATGATAGCACCCATCACCCTAGTGATTGAGATATCAACCCCTCAACTAGGTTGGTGATGATCACCCCCATCACCCTAGTGGTTGAGTAATCAACCCCTCAACTGGGTTAGTGATGATTGTACCCATCACCCTAGTGGTTGAGCAATCAATCCCTCAACCAGGTTGGTGATGATCGCACCCATCACCCTAGTGGTTGAGTCTTTGGCACCTCAACTAGGCCCCAGATTGGGAATGGTCTACCATAACACTTTAGATAGTATTCATCATGTACATAAGCTTATTTCATCATCATCTAGTCAATCATATCATATCTCATGCTTTAGATCTTCATTTCTTCAAGAAACCATAACCAGACATTTTGTCAAACACCTTGGGGGTGTATAATGGGGGTAAAAGAGCATGCAATTTAGAGATGAAATCATGTAGGGAAATCAGTGGTAAAACCTTTAATCAACACCTTGCAATGCCCCTAAGACATTCATATTGAAACCTCTCATCAAATCTAAAGTTAGATCCAAGATTTGAAGCTCAAAACATGCTAAAACAACCATACTTTCATGAATTAAAATCACTGTAAAGTAAATTTTTGAATATACAAGACCCACATATAAAATTAACTTTAAATCATGCATTACTAAGAAAAAGAGAGTTCAGGCACCATGGGTGGAAGGACCCAATGGTTCAACACCACATATCTTAGCTTTGGAAAGGTTCTTGAAGAAGACTTTAATGGAGACTTGAAGCTTGAGTGAAATCTTTGAAGACATCCCTAAAATTGGTCTTGAGTTTGGACTTGAATTTAGGGTGGAACATGAGTCTAAGTGTTTGAGAGGATATTATGGAATATTGAGGATGATATGAGGGTGAAATAAGGCTAAATATAGGTAAAAACACATATTGGAACCCTTGGGCCCAAGACTTGAAAGTCGTGGACCGAAATAAAAAATAGGGCCAAAATAACGCTGGTCCGCATCGTGGATGCTCACTAGAAATTTGCATTTTCTGCACGAACAAATTTTACAAAAATGGGCATAAATCTTTCATCCGAACTCAGAAAGAGGTGAAATGAAGTGCATTGGAAAGCTAATTCAAAGCGTTTTAAGCTGGTAGGTTGTAGGATACCTACTTATTTATGTGCTAAGAGATATTCCCCTTCAAAGTTGACACTCCTAAATAGCGTTTATTGCGATTTTTGAATTTTGATATGGTTGCTCTAAAATTTGGGTTAGACACATTCCCCACTTAACTTGACCTCTTAAACAAGAATATGAAGTTGGATTTTTGAAATAATGAATGGATTTTTAGATATATGGAAAGCACGATTCTGGGCACTTTCGAGGCATATTTTTGTGCACTTTTTGGGGTCGTTTCAGTTTTACACTAGAATTACACACCCACCAAGTGTTTTATAAAATATCCGGTTTAGGATTCTTGCTCTGTTGATGGACCATTTCATTTCCTATGAATTAAATGACTTTATGATGATGTAAGGATGGTACATATGTATTGATTTAATGAAAATTATCTATACTGTTGCAAGTTGACCTCACCTAGTTGAGGAGGTGCTAGACCTCAATCACCATGGATGGTAGGGTGTAATCCACCATCAACCAATTGAGGGGTTGATACCTTAATCACCATGGATGGCGAGGTGAAATTTGCCATCAACCAATTAAGGGGTTGATACCTCAATCACCATGGATGGTAGGGTGTGTCAATCCATCATAATTTTGGTCTCTTACCACACATGTAATATATTCTATGTAAGCATGCTTTACTTCAAGCATCACTCATGCATGCTATATTGTTATATGCTCATTTGTTGTCTAATTATGCATTTAGATTATGTTGCTTAGCTCTTGTTGCATTGCATTATACATACTTAGTACATTCAAATATACTAATGCATACTCTATGCCTACATGATGTTACCATGTAGGATCGGAGCTCCTTACAGTCATCCTCATCCTCCACGTAGCTAGTACTATCCCAACAATGCAAGTTAGTGAGTCCTCAATTTCGAGGACAATGTCTTTGATCTCATGCTATGTATAGAGACTCTCTTTCCTTTATTGAATGTTTTGACTATGAGGGTGAGCCCGGTTGCTTGTCTTGGCCCCCACTAAGTTCTATTTTTAGAGGTGTTGTTTGATAAGTTATGTAATGATGCTATAAGCTTGACTCCCTTTGACTCTTTTGATGTTTTATGAAATGAAGGATTTCCCCTAGTCCCTTTGCCCTTATTTCTACTCTTTTATTGTTGTTTAATTGCTTCCAAGACCAAGGATATGTAATGATAAGTTAAGAGGCTTGATTAGAGTCCCTTCGTGTTCCCCATTCACTGTGTCATGTCTAGGCCCTAGACTTGGGTCGCGACAGGGCACTCAGGCACAAATTCAGCTATGTCTCTCTTCATAACATGCCACCAATACACTTCCCTCAAATCTTGATACATCTTGGTGGATCCCTGATGTATAGAATAATGAGAGTTGTTGGCTTTTTTTATGATCACCTTCCTAAGACTATCAATGTCTAGAACACACAATTGATATTGATACCGAAGTACACCATCTCCGCCTTGGGAGAAAACCTCTATCTTCTTTTTGGCAGCTTGCTTCTTCAATTCAACCAAAGATGGACCCAAGTCTTGCTTTGCATTGAGCTCAACAACCACGGAAGACTCAGCTCCATTCTAAACATGGAATCCACCATCATTGGAGTCAACCAATCTAACACCCAATATAGCCAAATGATGAACAAATCCTTCTTCCCTCCATTTACATGGGCCACACTACCCATAGATAGCCTACTAAGAACATCGAATACAACATTTTCCTTGTCGGCATGATATTGAATACTCATGTTGTAATCTTCAATAAATTCCAAGCATCTTCTTTATCTCAAGTTGGGGTCTCCTTGAGTGAACACATATTGTAAACTCTTGTGATTGGTTAATACATCAACATGAACCCCATAAAGATAATGTCTTCAAATCTTCAACAAACACCATAACAGCTAATTCTAGGTCATGGGTTTGGTAATTCTGTTCATGCACCTTCAACTGTCTAGATGTATAAGCTATCACTTTACTACTTTGCATGAGCACACCACCAAGACCAATCCAAGAAGCATCACAATATACCACAAACCCATCTAAACTATCCGATCGTGTCAAAATAGGAGTCGATGTAAGCCGATCCTTCATGGTTCAAAAACTCTTATCGCACTTATCTAACCATATAAACTTGGCTTTCTTTTGAGTCAATTTGGTCAATGGTGAAACAATTGATGAAAAACTCTCAACAAATCTGTGATTATGAATCTATATATTGAGCGTAGTTGCTTATGTTGACTCTATGCATAGTATGATTTTTGAATTCTGGATCGGGATATATTGGTTAAGTGAGTGACTATTTTATATATCGTCCCAGATGATGCTAACTGTCACCGTTGAGCACCGATGGTTATTTTTGTATAGTCCGATTTCTGGACGATGCTCCATGTAGTCCGTGTCCTGGTGATATGCTGCTAAAATATGAAACTTTTAATACTTAAAAATTGGAATTTTGTGTGTTCTCAAATCGATGTTAGTAGGTTTGATGTGTTTTTATGTTGATTTTGCACGATTACTTGATTATGGATGAGTTTGGGAAAATGCCTGTAAAATTTCAAGTTTTCGGTGATTTATGGAGCACTCTATGAGCCATGGTTTATTCCATGAGTTGTGGGATGATTTATGGGTTAGATCCAGGGAAAGGTCGATTTTCAGATAATTGAAAAGTATGAGTTTTAGATGAGTCATAGAATGCTTCACGACCCGTGTGTGAGTTCGTAGGTCGAAGATAAAAAATATGCTGAATACTAAAGTGTGATCAGATGAGGCTGCTTATGAGTCGTAAGTTGGACGATGGGTCATGGATAAGATTGTGCCTGGAGGATTAACATTTTGAAGAGTTTCATAAGAGTTAGTAGACGAGACCCTTAACGGGTCGTAAGTCAGAAGACGGCCCGTAGGAAGATCTCGAAGGTTGAAGACATGTTTTAGGAAATACAGAGTACGAAGCCCAGGTACAGGCCATGATTCCATATACGGCCCATAACCTTGTTCGAATGAGTTGCCGAATTCCATTTTTCTATTTCATTATGGATTTGTATTTTACTTATTATAAATAGGTTTTTTTAAAAGTTTTTCTTAGTGTGGAAGGACATAAACATCTAGGAATGAGTTGAGAGACTTGAGAACTCATATTTTGTGATTACTTTGATTCTACATTGGGATTATTACTTTGTGATTTTCTGAGGAGGATTTTGGATTTCTTGTTCTTCGATACATCATTGTATGTGTTTAATTATGCTATTCCCTACATGATTCTTTTATCTACAATGATAATGCATAGCAAAATCCACAACTAGGGTTGTGGAAACAATGATGCACTAACAAAGTAAAATTGAATAATTTATAATTCTTGAAAATTGTGCACGCATCTAAAATTATTGCTTCATTTAGAATCCTTTTTAATGGTGGACAACATTAGAACTTGCCTAATTCTTACTTACTGGATCAAGGGGGTAATGAATGGGATACAGGATAATCTACAGGATTCAATGTGATCCCTCTCGTCTAATCAACCTAACCGGATTAAGGGGTGGTTGTACTGGAACAAAAGGTAAGGGTTAGTAATGCAAAACTACAGGTATGGATCAAATCACGTGGTGAAATTTTTCTCTCGACTGGAAAAAAGGGTTAGGTCAACATAACTTACCAGTTCTACAAGCTACACACTAGAAAGGATTATAATTATTTGGCTATACTAAGTTATGAATTCATGCAGAACATAATACCATAGTTACTTCTCTTATTTTATTTTACAACACTTGCTCTTGATAACTTGCTTCTAGTTTTGGCTTACTTATTGCATTTACAGCCCCCCTTTCAGGAGATAAGTAGGTTAATTAATCTGACTTCCTTGTAATTACTGCAGGTCTAGACCATATTCTCTGTGGGCTTGACCCTAACCTTGATTAGGTTATATATTTTGAAAAAAAATTCTTATACCTTTAGAGGGAGGTGTAGTTTGGGCAACATCAAAATTTTGGCGCTGTTGTTGGGGAATATGGCTTTTAGATTAGTTTAATTTGAGTAATTTGTGAATTAATCCTTATTTTCCTTATTTTACGTTTCTTGTTATTCTTGTTCTATTTTAGCATACAGGTGTAGTGTATTCCCAACATTTGTAGTTGAGGCAATCTTTTGACTCTATTTGAACTAGAAATCCTGAGAAAACTGAGAAGAATGGCCCAAGACAACAGGAACAACACTACAAATAATGCATTGAATCTGAATAATGATAACCCACCACAACTTGAGGATCCGAATCCACAACTACAGGATCTTCAAGCTGCTGCTAAGACATAGAATCAATACAGGCTTGATCCTATGGTGATGGATGTCACCAGAGCTATTAGGTTACCTCATTTATCGGATGACACAAAATTTGTTGTTTCAAGTGGGTTGTTACAAATGCTGCAGAATAGAGTGTTGTTCGCAGACTTATATCAGAGGATCTGCATAACTGTCTACATAATGTTGTCTCATCTGCACGAGTATAATGGGAATCCAAAATCTATCCATGGATGTCATTGGGCTCCGTGTCTTTCTATTATCTGTCACAGGCGAAGTTACAACGTGGTTATTCGATCTCCCATACAGTTAAATCACCACTTGGACTGAAATGTAGAAAGCCTTTTTGGAGAGGTACTTTTCGAGGCCGAAGAAGTTGAAGTTGAAAGATTATGTCAACAACTTCAAGCAATTGCCTGGTGATTCAATCAGTACCACATAGGATAGATTTACAAAGTGCTTGAGGAGTGTTTTGGGCCACAAGATCGTTGATAATTCCTTTGTGGAGATCTTCTATTGGGCACTTCATCATAATTGCAAAGCGGTGGCCGAAAAATAACTGGTGGCTCATTCATAGATTGTCCATTTCTGGTTGTAGTTGAATGATTGAAAGAGGTTACAAAGACAAATCATGCATAGGACTCAAGAGACAAGTCAATGATAAAAATTCTTTCTTAGTTAGAGAAAACTAAGATAAATGAAGAGATGATGCAAGAGTTGGCTCGAATCAGTACTAATGTGGGGTTGTTGAAGAAGTAGCGTTAGGAACACATAAATGCAGTCTACCATCAGCCTCCAAGCGCAACCATATATGAGGAACCATACTATGAGAAGGACACTTGCTTTGTAACTGATCAGACGGGGGGTTTTCGAATCAATGGCCAAGGGTCCCATCAGGACTTTTGGCACCAAGGTCGAAACTTCAATAGAGATGATGCTTTTAGAGATAACAAATGAGTTGTTTACTATGATAGAAATTGATGCTAGGACAGAGGTGGTGATTGGGGATGCAGAGATGGTTAATGAATGGTCAGTATGTGCCACCACACAATCGTGATTCTGGGGCTAGTAGTTCAAGGATTGAGGAGATGTTCGATAGATTATTGAAGAAGGTTGATGGATGAGACCTTGAAGGGGATGAAATGTAATATCTTAAGCATTAATAAAAAGATCGAGTATCATTCTATGGATATCAGGCAGCTGGAGAAACAATTTAGTCAGATGTCTACTCAGTTAATCCAGTGTTAGAAAGGTACATTGCCAAGAAACACAGTGCAAAATCTAAAGAATGATGGGCAGTGCATCGCCATGACGACATGGGGTGGCAAGCAAACTATTGACCTACTGATACCAATAGATGATGATGAGTTTCATGAGGAAATGGTAGAAAGCAAGGATACAGAGATTGGGGATGCTAATGCCAATGATGGGGTCAGTGATGAGGTAGTGACGCCAAAGAAATTGAAATTGGTACCTAGACCTCCAACTCCAGTCCATTAGAGACATAAAAAAAGGAGGAGGAAGGTATGTTTCAGCACTTCATCTCCATGTTGAAACAGCTGCCAATCAATATTCCTTTCATTGAGGCATTGGAGAAAATGCCTAGGTATGTGAAATTTATGAAGGACCTAGTGATGAAGAAGAGGACTATGTGTCAAGATCTCTCACAGGAGCTTCAACATTGTAGTGCTGAAAATGTACATGGTGTAGAAGAAAGAGGATCCCAGAGCATTCATCATACCCTTCACCATTTGAGATATGGAATTTGCAAAGGCATTATATGATTTAGGTGCTAACATCAATTGAATGCCTCTTGAAGTGTTCAAGAAGTTAGGCTTGGGAACCCCTATACCAACAAGTATGTGGTTGCTGATGGTCGATAGGATAGTGAAAAAGCCTGTTGTGATACTGTATGACATTCTTGTCAAAGTGGAAAAGTTTATATTCCCTGCAGACATCAGGATCCTGGATTACAAGGTCAACTTTGGAGTCCCAATCATCTTGGGAAGGCCCTTCCTAGCCACTAGATGAGCACTAGTGGACATAGAGTTAGGCCAACTTAAGTTTAGATTGAACGATGAAGAAGTAGTCTTCAACATCTATTAGTCTATGGAGAGACCCCATGATCTGAAGGTTGAAGTATTGGCACTTGGTGAAGTCTGAGTAACGAAGTTTTCTAGGTCATGTCGTAACTATAAATCAGGTGCTACTTGGGAGGCAACCCAAGATATTTGTTGTAATTTTTATATGGTTGTTTTATTTTTTCTTTTTGGACTTGTAGGTATTTTAGTTTTCTTGTTTTTGGTTGTAATTTCAGACTCAAGGACTATTGGATTATAGGGTAACAATATTCTTTATAGAGAATATACAGGAATAGGGTCAATGCAAACCAGTGCTGAAAAAGCAGAGAAGTTGATTCTATGACCAGTTATATGGGCCATGGTTCATACAATGACCCATACACTGACTCGTAGAATCACTTCCAGTATGAAAAAATTTGAGCGCGTTCATGAGCCAACTTTATGGTTCGTAGATAAAACTATGGGTCATGAATGAGGCTCATGGACCACAGTTGAGATTCTAAACTTATTAAGTGTTGGGGGCACTTATGATCCAACATACAGGCCGTATGTCTATATATTTCCTGTAGGTGGATCCGTAAAGCCAATTCCTAAAAATCAGCGGTCTGAAACCATTAGACATTGCTTACGGGTTGTAGATCTTCTTACGACCTATAATCGGGGTATCGTGAGGTCTGAACCCCACTTAAACCCAACCCGGCTAATAAAATAAAAGGTGGCTAAACACAATTACTCCTACTTTCCTAATTATTTCCCAAAATACCAAAAACTCCCTTGTTCTCCCCAAGTCCAACCATCATCAAACCACCACCATATTTTCTAGCCCACTTTTCAACCAAAATCTGGCCATATAACGGCGAATCCGACACACTTAGGGGTTCTATTCACTTGTGTTTTATTGCTATTTCTCGGCCCATTTGATCAATATTCTGGTATGTGCTCTTATTGAAATTTTATTTTTGTTGGAGAATTGTGTCATTAGTTTGAGATATTGTTGAGAATAATTCCATGACATTCTTGCCCTAGTATTTGGTGTTGCTTGTGAAATGAAGTGTATTGTATGGTTGAAACTATTTGATTGATTATATTAAGCTTAAATCATGTATGTTCTTACGAAAACCATTGCTTAAACCTTTGATATACCTTGTTGCCCGAGTCCAAATTGTTTGTCTTAGTAAAAGTCGATAAGGGAGTTGATGAAAGTGAAAAATAATTGTAGACGAAACTAATATATAGGTTATGTGTCATTGTATGATGCTGAGAAAATCACTTGTCATCTATGTTATATTGAATTACCATGTTAACATCTACCAAGTGATCTTGCAAAGTAAATGATGACATGTTGACAAATTAATTAAATGGTGGTTGTCGTATAGCTTGCATGTATCTGATTGGATGGATAGTTCTGATTCGATGGATGGTTGATGGAAATTGCATATATTTTGAATTTGGGGTAAATTTTGTTACTTGGTCTTGAGTGTCGTGGCTTTGATGTTGTTTAAAATTTCTGCACCCTACTTTTGAGAACTAGTCATCATGCTTACAAGTTTGTCAAAATAGATTGACTAGGAGTTCATTGTGATTTTTGGTTGACTAATAATTAAATAGAATCTTTGGTGAACTCAATAAATTGAAGTTGCTGTCCTTCAACAGCACGATGGTCTTCTTCGGCCCATAGATTAGTCTATAGATCATAGTTGTCCCTCGTAAAGTTGAAATCAACAATGTTGTTTTTCTGGAAAGTCATCAAACGAATCCACTTACAAGTCGTAGCCTATACCACAAACCATATGTAAGGTTCGTAGGTTCCCTACCTGGAAAATTTAAAGGATGGCAGTGTAATTATGACTCAGTCTATGACCCATAGTTTGTTCTATGAGCTAAAACTGACCTCGCAAGTCATTTCCAATAACTAGAATTACTCTACCCTATCTCTTATGAAGGCCTTCTATGACTCGTAATCTACCATACGTCTCGTAGGTGAGACTTCATAAGTCCTTCTGTTACTTATTTTTGTAGCATTTTTATTTTCTTTTCTATATTCTTAGGACTTACATGTGTTGTTAATTGTGT
This sequence comes from Solanum medicagineum, assembly GCA_026153255.1. NCBI lineage: Eukaryota > Viridiplantae > Streptophyta > Magnoliopsida > Solanales > Solanaceae > Solanum > Solanum medicagineum. Next base: position 11,769 of record JAPFFP010092024.1, read on the forward strand.
GTTTCTGAAACGACTCCAAAAAGTGCCCGAAAATATTCCTCGTAAGTGCTTGAATTCGTAATTTCCATATATCTCAAAATTTGTGCATGTTATCGGAAATTCGACTTCATATTCTTGATCGGGGACAAAATTGAGTGGGGAATGGGTCTAACCATGATTTTAGAGCAACCATATCAAAATTGCATTTTCCCAAAAATCCCTTATCCAGTATTGATCCGCGCCCTTGGCGCGACGCAGCCAAGGCGCAAACTAGTGTTATTTTTGGTCAGTTTTTATTTTTTGATCCAAGGCCTTTGGTTCTTGGACCTTAGTCCTCCCATACATAAAAATACCTATACTCAGCCATATTTCAACACCATATCATACAAGGCATTTCCAATATTCTCTCAAACACTTAGACAAATATTTCACTCAAAATTCAAGTTCCAAAACTCATTCTGAATCTTAAAGATTTCATTCAAGCTTCAAGTCTCCATTCTAATCTTCATCAAGGAATTCTCCAAAGTTAAGGTATGTCGGTTTCAACCATTGGGTCCTTTCACCTATGGTGCCCAAGCTTCCGCTTTACATAAATTTCATGTTTCTAAGTTGATTTACTTATGGGTCTTACTATGAATTTGACTATGAACTATGTTGGGATTTCATAAAATGTGACTGTTTAAGCATGTTTTGAGCTATGAATCTACTATTTATTTTGAGATTTGATGAAGGGTTTCAATGTATATTGCATAAAGGTATTACCAAGTGGTGGTGGGTTGATTTACTTGAAGTTTTCTTGCATGATTTCACTCTTGAATTGCATTGTTTTATACTAGCATTGCATACCTACCAAGTGTTTGATACAATGTCCAGATTAGTGTTCGTCAGTTATTGATGATCTATTGTATGGCCTACGAGTCAAGTGACTTTATGATGATGCAAGTAATTTATGAATACATTGATTTCATGGAAAGTAGCTATAGTGTTGCAAGTGACCATACCATAGATGAGGTGTATATACCTCATCTACCTTATTGGGTGGTGGCAATCCCGTACTACCATAGATGAGGGGTATATGTCTCATCCACCTTGTCAGGTGGTAGCAATTCCATACTACCATCAATGAGGGGTATATACCTCATCAACTTATTGGGTGGTGGAAATCCCGTACTACCAAAGATGAGGGGTAGATACCTATACACTTACCAAGCGTTTGGCATGCCTTGGAGTCCAAGTACTAAGTTACTTGATCTATGATGATGGTCCCTTTCTACACATGCAATATGTTCTATATAAGCCTGTTTTTCTTCAAGCATCATTCTTACATATCATATTGTTATCATGTTATCCATTGCTTATGATATTGCATTTTGTCTATGTTGCCTATCTCTTGTTGCATTTTATCTTATATACTTCGTACATTCATACATACTAACACATACTCTATGCCTACATGATGTTACTATGTAGGAATCGGAGCTCCACTTGATCATCTTCCTCCTCCATGTGGCTAGTAAGGTTACTTTCAAAGCAAGTTGGTGAGTCCTCAACTCCGAGGACATACGCATACTCTATACCTACATGATGTTACTATGTAGGAAGCGGAGCTCTACTTGATCATCTTCCTCCTCCATGTGGCTATTAAGGTTACTTTTAAAGCAAGGTGGTGAGTCCTCAACTCCGAGGACATACTTCTCTTCATTTATGCTATGTATTGACACTTCTTATTTTGGAAACTTATGACTATAAGGGTGAGCCCGAAGATTGCCTTGGCTTTCACTCCTATCTATGTATTAGAGGTGTTATTGGAACCCTATGATGTATTAATGCTATACTATTGGCTTGTTATACTTCTATGATATCAAGGATGTCCCTTAGCCCCGTATTCCCCTTTTACTATCTCTAATTATTGTTTTATTGCTTTTGCGACCAAGGATATGTAATGATATGCTAAGAGGCTTGATTGGGGTCCCTTTGGGTTCCCAATTCGCCATATCATATCTAGGCCCTATGCTTAGGTTGTGACAGTTTCAGGTACTATGGCTCCTTAACCAAGGACGGGTGAAATAAAGGCAATGCGGAACCGACTCTGCAATGAGCCTACAAATTCTGAGACCAGTGGATTCGTGGAAGAGCTTGATGTTCGGCTAAATTTGAGTGTTGAGTGTCGAGATACCAGGGGGATAGCTAGACAAACAGAGCTGCCCAAGACTCAAGCTATAGTTGTCTGACCTCCCTAGTCTGAAGAGGGAGATGCCTGAACCTGAATTTGAACCTTGAACCTGAACCATAAACCCTAAAACCTGAAGCTGAACCTGAACCTTGAACCCTGAAGAGCAGTCCAAATGATGGAGATGACTCTGATTCAGGAGATCAGTCCAGGTCAGAGTCCACCCCAGTACCAGTAGTACCTTCGATTGCAGTGGATACGTTGATGAGATGCTATGTGTCCATCACATACAAGGTATATATCGTGAGGACATCCAACACAATGAGAGGTGTCGACATGCCTGGACTATATTCAAGGACCCATGGATCGTCACACTAGGGATTTATGGTGCTTCTACACTTTGGGACACCATGGCTCAATATCATTTAGAATGGTTAGCAGCACCATCGGGGAAGTACTCCCCGATTCTTATTCGAGAGTTCTACGCTTCATATACTGCCATTATCATGAAGCCGACCTCGGTTCGAGAGTTGCACCCGCATATGGCTATATTAATGCTTTTGAGAGGTAAATGGAGCATAGCCTCAGTTCAGCCCAACCTACTAATTTGACACTCATTTGGGCAGAGATCCAGCAGCTCTATACCTAGATGAGAGTAGCTTCATTAGCACCGCTCGTGCTTCCTACGGTCAACCCTACTGAGGAGGCAGTTGTTGACTTGTTTGCTCCTGAGGAAACACCACTCTACGCCCCTAGAAAGAGGCCTCTTCTTGAGGATGATGATCCAAAATGCTGTGAGGTGAGAGGCTGAGTTAATATAGATGGACTAATTTGAGGCTACTAGATGAGGCTCTATTGCAGATGAGATGGACCAGTAGTCATATGCGCTTTAGAGGATGAGGGGTACTGGACCCTCAAGATATGCTACCCACATTAAGGAGACCACCAGGAAGGTGGAGGGTGGTTAGAGACAGACGGAGACTGGCGCTTAGGCATCAAAGTATGTTTGTTTTGACCTTTATATTTTTCTTTAGCTATATTTTGTTGCATTGAGGACAATGCAAATCCTTTTTGATAGGGTATGGGTAGTTCTAGGCCTCGTTGAAGTTTAAGTAACTGAGACCTTTAACTATCCCAATTTTTGATTCCGTGGGGTTTTCTTGCCTATGTTCTTTCCCTAAGTACATCTATTTTCTATTGAACCAGCATGTTTAGGATGTGTAAGTAGTATGATAGCATATTGTACCAAAGTCTATGGCAAACGATACCCATCAAACTTTTGTGTTAGGTAGTCTTGAAGCCAACTATGTGAAATCTGTGAGTGACAGTGTTTGTTCTAATAAGTTGAGGTTTAATTATGATGAAAAACATGATCTGAGAGTCTATGTTGATAGTGTAATCAGTGCCAAGTGTGTGTGAGCTTTTCTGCAAGATTCTTATAATGTGTTTCAATTCAGAACTTGCCTATTACTCTGACTAACACTGTAGGTTTGTTGGTAAGGAAAAGATCTTAGACCACTGTTCATATTAGTCCACTTAGCCTAAAATAACCAAACAAATGCTTGATGTATCCCTTGGTCCTAATATTTGAGCTTTACATGTACCCTTTTCTTTTTAGACATTTAAATAACCAAGCCTTTTTGAATGTGTAATCCTGAAAATGGCCCTGGTCCTTCCTTGATTATTGTGTATCTCAACAGGCAAAAAGCCTAAGTCGAGGGTGGCTACCAAAAATAGCCTTAGTTCATAGGTTGTATATTGTGCACCTAAATTTAGGCCAAAGGCCTAAGTTAAGAGTGGCTGGTGTAAGGAAAATCACACTGTGATGCATAAAAAAAGGGAAATATTTAAAGTTGGTGCAAGAAAAATGAATAAATGCCTATATTGTGAGCTAAAAAGAAAAAGAATGTGAAAAATGAAAGGCAATGAGCTGAAAAACTTGAATAGGGCACCCAGATAAGGTTTGAAATGGAATGGAAGAATGAGTTGTAAACAATAGTGTTGGTAGGGATAAAAGTATGAAATAACACAATGTTAAGGAGGGTCATTAGTCACTGTGCTCCAAAAACATCATACCAAAGCCCTCTAAGCCTACATTTCAAGCCAAGAAAGCCCTAGCGATCCTCGTCCAAGTAGTCGAAGGTCACGGTCATGAGTATAGGGGCAAGCATATGGTATTGTGCAAAGTACTTGAGTAACTGTTGAGTGATTTTGTAAATCCCAAGCATTGAATTTAAATATAATATCATAAGTGAGGTATGGGACTTTTTTTGTGAAGGCACTTGAGTTACACTTTCAAGGCTATTTCAGTGATTGTGGCTTATTTGTGATTACCTTTTTTGTCATAGTAGCACTATCGCATATTGATTTGTATGAGTTTGTTTGGCAACTGTATGATATACATTGATGCGTTAGATTGGGTATCTGTGATTGATTTAGAGATGATGCATGCCATTAGATTGAGGTTGTGTGTTGTAATACTACTTATGTAGATTGAGTTTATTGCTTGAGGACAAGTAACGTCATCCAAACTACACCTCCTTTTTGAAGGTATATGCGGTCATTGTCAAAATGTACAGCCTAACCGATGTTAGGGTCAATCCTATAGGGAATATGGTCTAGACATTGAGTAATTATGAGCAAGTCAAACGAATTAATCTACTTATCTCCTGAAAGAGGCGGGGGGGGGGGGGGGGTTGTGTAATTGTAGTAAATAAACCTAAACTAGAAGCAAGTGTTGTGAAATCAGGGAGACAAGAAACTAGGGTATTGTGTTTCCTATGAACTCCTAACTTAGTATAACCAGATAATCATAATCTTTTCTAGTGTGTAGCATACAGAACATTTAAGTTAAGTTTACCAAACCCTTTGATCCAAGCGAGAGACAAGTTTCACTATGTAATTTGATCCATCCTCGAAGTGTGACATTACTAACCCTTACCTTTTGTTCCCGTACAACCGCCCCTTGATCCAGTTAGGTTGATTAGATGAGAGGAATCACATCAAATATCGTTAATTAATCACTTTTCTTATTCATTACTTCCTTGATCTAGTCAGTAAGAATTAGGTGGGTTCTAATGTTAGCTACCATTAAAAAGCATTCAAAACAAAGATAATTGATAATACATGCATGCACACTTTTCAAGAATTATGGATTATCTGGTTTTACTTTGTTAGTAAATCATGGTTCCCACAATCCTAGTTGTGGATTATTCCTATGCATACTCATTGAAGATTAAAGAATCATATTGTCAAATAACATAATTACACACTTAAAATGATGAAATTAAGAATAAGAAATCCAAAGTACTCCACAAGAAATCACAATGTAATAATTTCAATGTATAAATCACAAAATATGAGGTCTCAAAAGTGTTTCTGTCCTCTCTTATGCGTCTCTTTGCTAAAAAGACCTAAATAACCTATTTATAATAAGTAAAATGCAAATCCAAAATAAAATAGGAAAACTAGATTCGGTAGCTTTTACGGATGAGGTTATGGGCCGTATAAGGAACCACGACCCATACCTTGGCTTCGTATTCTGCAACTTCCGAAAACAGACTTCAATTCCACCAGACCATCTTACTGGCCATCTTTTGACTTACGACCTGTGGAGGGTTTTGTCTGACAGCTTTTCTGAAACTCTTTAAAATCTAATCATCCAGTCTTGACCCTAATCCACGACTCATGAAGAAATCTATGACTCGACTGACAGTTCATGGATACAACATCTTAAACTTGGCCATTTATTGGATCTAACTTATGAAACCTCTCTGTGGCTCTTGGATTGCACCAAGGCTCGTAAAGTAGCCCGTAAGTTCTTAAAAACTCCATTTCTGCAGAACTTTGCTCAAAAGCATATCGAATGTTGTAATCCTGCAACATAAACATAAAGCACATCAAACCTACAAACATCGCTTTGAGAACACACAAAATTTCAACTTTTGAGTATCAAAAGTGTTATATTTTGATAGTACATCAGCAGCCTCAACTTAAAATTATTGCTTGTCCTCAATCGACATACTCAGTCAACATAAATAGTATAGCAACACAAAGACCTCAATCTAATGGCATACACCATCTCTAAATCAATCACAAGTACCCAAACAAACTCATCAATGCATATCAGATAGTCATCAAACAAGACAATGCAGATCAATGTATGTCACAGTGCAACTATGACAAGCAAGATAACCAGAGATACACTGAAATAGCCTAGAATCAATAGTGTAACTTAGGTGCCCTTACAAAAAGAAGTCTCACATCTCACTAATGATAGTATTTTAAGATTTGATGCTTGGGACTAACTAAATCACTCACACTTATGATACATATTCAGATACAACACTCAATACCGTCTGCTTGCTGCTATACTCATAACTATGACATTCGACTACTTGGACTGGGATCACTATAGGACTTTCTTGGCTTGGAACGTAGGATTAGGGGGCTTTGGTATGATGTTTTAGGAATGTAGTGACTAATGGCCCTCCTTGACACTGCATTATTCTACACTTTTGTCCTGCTAACACCATTATTTTCAACTTATTCTCCCCTTATTAAATTTCAAACCTTTCTGGGTGCTTATTTAAACTTTTAATCTCATTGCCATTTATTTTATACATTCTTTTTCTCTTTAGCTCATTATTTAGGGATCTATTCATTTTTTTCACACCTATAGTACATTTTCCCCTTTTGCATATATGGCTAGCTTCCAACCCATTTAGTGTGACTTCCCTTATACCAACCACCCTCAATGTAGGCATTTTGGCTTTAGTTAAGGTGCACAATATCCAACCTATGAACCAAAAACGATATTGGTAGCCACCCATAACTTAGGCTTTTTGACTGAGTCAAGGTGTATAGTATTCAAGGAAGGACCAGGGCGAAGTTCAAGATTTCACATTAAAAAAGGCTCGATTACTTAAGTGTCTACAAAGAAAAGGGTATATGTATAGCTCAAATATTAGGATCAAGGGATAAAACAAACATTTGTTTGGTTGTTTTAAGCTAAGTGGACTAATATAAACAACATCCTAAGATCTTTTCCTAACCAACTAACCTACAGTCTTAGTCAAAGTAATGGGGAAGGTTCTAAATTGAAACATAGTTTACAAATTTCGGATAAAAGCTCACACACGTGTGGCACTGACTACACTATTAACACAGACTCTTAGATCATGCTTTTCATCGCAACTAAACCTCAACTTATCAAAACAAACACTGTTAATCACTGATTTCACATGGTGGTTATAAAAAACTACCTAACACAAACATTCTGATGTGTATCATTATTCCACAAGATTTAACATATGCCACAGATTTTAGTACATTATATTGCTAATACTGCTTACACATCCTAAACTTGTCGGTTCAATAGAAAATAAATGTCCTTAGGTAAAGAACACAGGCAAAAATATCCCTCAGACTCAAAATTTGAGATAGTTATAGGACATGGTTATTCAGATTTCACCAAGGCCTATAACTACCCACACCCAATTGGAACAAGTTCGCATTATCCTTAATATAAGAAAATATTACTAAATCAAAGCATAGAGGTCAAAAAGAACATATTTGGGCACCTAAGCGCCTGTCTCTAGCTGTGTCTAACCACCCTCAACCTGCCTGGTGGTCTCCTCAGTATTGGCAATATGGCGGGGTGTCCAACACTCCTCATTTTCTCAATCTCACGAGCCTGCCAATCTATCTCATCTGCTATGGATCATAATCTCACAATCTCAAGATGCTCCATCTCTAGCAACTCCGCCTCGTGCCTCAAAGAATCTGGATCATCACTCTCTAGAGAGGGCCTCTTCCCAAGTACGTAGAGAGGTATTTCCTTGGGGGCAAACAAATCAACAACTAACTTAGTAGTGTTAGGAAGAGGAGGCACAAGCGATGCTGATGCTGCTGCCCTCATCTCGGTACGGAGCTGTTGAATCTCCTCTGAATGGATCTTAAGTCAGCAGGCTGGGCTAAACTGAGGTTCTACTCCACTCGCCTCTTAAATGTATCTATGTGGCTGTGTACTGGGGCAAGTCTCCTATCAAGTGTGGCCGCAAAGTGTGACTCTACTCGTTCCTCAGCCTCTAAACTGGCCTAGCGAACCCAAGGCCTAATCTGTTGAAGCAACTGAGTTAATTAGGACTCGTGTGAGCTTGTCACTGCACTTGGGCCTAGATGGATGCCACAAACACGTATACCATGCCAGTGGGGGGAAACTGCGTGGGCATGACCTCTAGTGTAGAAGTAGAAGTGGTAGTGCACCCCTTCACTCTCTCAGCCTTGATCTGTGGCGGCCCCTTAGTATCCAGAGCAATAGTAGAAGAAGAAGACAGAGGCTCAAACTGTGGTGTAGCGACGAACATCTCTGGTAAGTGGACTGGATGCTGTGGTGCTTGTTAGAGGGCTATAGGATTCTCATCAGCCTTTATCAAGCTAGTATTTAATGTCCTCTAAACCTCATTTATATTGTCTAGATGATGTAGAATACCTACCCCGCCATATATCAATCATGGGAAAGGGATGGAGGTGGACCTCTTCAAGGCCGAATCTTGTATCTAATCTGCTACCAGGCAGGCGCAATCAGTATCATTGTCATCAAGCATGATAACAACCAACACTGTGCAATCTAGTGTCAAAGTATTCTCAACATGGGTTGGTCAGATCCGTGATCAAACTATAGCCCACCAAGACTTGCTGGTGAAGCTGAGTGATATCGTCATTGTCGCCGCTGATGTAGAAACCCAGGTAAGGTCCAGGCGCTACTCTACAATATGGTAAGTGATCAATCTCATAAGTTTCTCTGTGTATTATGTGTTAGTTTTATCTTGTTAGTAACTCTTTTTGTCCCTTTCGATCATATCTAGTTATTTCTG
>JAPFFP010092082.1:0-20782 GCA_026153255.1 Solanum medicagineum
TGTAAATGTGTGCTGTCTGGTAGCTGTTAGCTGTTTTCCTGCAGGTGGGTTAGGCCATAAAACAGAGGAAACTCTGCTGAAATTCCGGCAGAATTTGGTAAACTAATTTAGGAACCTTTGTGATTGGATGTTAGCACTAGTGCCCAATCGGCACGAGTCACGGCTCCGGGGTGGGGTCGTGACATGAGTATTGAGGAATGTTTAGGGTGATATGAGGGTGAAATAAGGCTAAGTATAGGTAAAAACACATTTGGAAAAACTTAGGCCCAACACTTAAAAAAATCTGGACGGACTAGGAAAGACAGTGCAGGAACTACACATCTCCGCGTCGCGGAGAGGACGCAGAGGCTCTCTGGAAATCACACCAAGTGAAATTTCATAATTCAATTCCTTTTCTTTAAAATCGAGGTTAGACCTTTGTCACCCTAATTTGGACCCCTTAAAAAAGAAAATGAAGTTGGATTTTCAAAATAACCAATAGATTTTTGGATATATGAAAAACAAGATTCCGGGCACTTCCGAGACATGTTTTTAGGCACTTTTTGGGGTTGTTTCACGGACACAAGTTTATCTTTCAATGTTTGGAAATCTTTTCACATCATTTGTCACACAAATTTGGCTTTCTTATGAGTCGACTTGGTCATAAGAGAAGCAATAGTAGAGAACCCATTAACAAATCTCCTATAGTAACCCCCTAAGTCTAAGAAGCTCCTAATATCCAACAAGGTCAATGGTCTAGGCCAATTTCTAATCACATCCGTCTTTTTAGGATCCACCTTAATATCATCCCCCAACACCATATGACCTAAAAACACAACCTCTTTCAACCAAAATTCACACTTCTCATACTTGGCATACAACTTCTCTTCCCTCAACTTTTGTAGCACTACCCTCAAATGACCCATATGCTCCTCCTCACTATGTGAATAGATCAAAATATCATCAATGAAGACCACAACAAATGAATCAATGTAGGGTTTAAAGACCCTATTCATAAGATCCATGAAGATGGTGGGTGCTTTGGTCTACAACCCAAAGGACATCACAACAAATTCATAATGCCCATGCCTAGTCTGGAAGGCTATCTTAGGAATATCACACTCCCTCACCTTCACTTGATGGTACCCAGATCGAAGATCAATCTTAGAGAAGTGCCTAGCCCCTTACAATTGGTCAAACAAATCATCAATCGCTGAAAGAGGGTACTTATTATTTATGGTGACCCTATTAAGTTGCCGGTAGTCTATACACATTCTAAGGGACCCATTATTCTTCTTCACAAACAACACTGATGTACCCCAAGGTGATTGGCTACGCCTAATGAAACCCTTCTCCAACTAATCCCTCAATTGTTCCTTCAATTCCTTTAACTCCGCTAGGGCCTTTGGTATAAGGGGGAATGAAATGGATTAACTATCGGGAAATAGGTCTATACCAAAATCTATTTTCCTTATGGGAGGAACACCGGGAAGGTCATTTGGAAAGACATTAAGGAACTCATTTACAATCGGAACCGACTCTACAGGAAGGACCTTGGACTCTACATCCCTAACCCTCACAAGATGATAAAGACACCCCTTAGAGATCAACTTATGGGCTTTAATACAAGAAATGAACCTACCCTTGACCACCACAACATGACTCTCCCACTCAAAAACGGGTTCATTTGGGAATTGAAATTTGACCCTACGGGTTCTACAATCAATAGAGTTATAGTATGCATGCAACCATCCATCCCAAGTATGACATCAAAATCCACCATTTCCAACTCAACAAGATCACAAGGCAATATCTTATAGCAAAATGCAAACGGGACAATTTCTATACATCTTTCTAGCAATAATAGATGCACCAATAGGAGTAGACACCTCATAAGACTCACATAACAATTCAAGCTTAAGATGAAACTTTTTGGCAATAAAGGGGGTAACAAAAGTAAGAGTGGCACCCGGATTAATCATGCATACACATCAAAATCAAAGACTTTTAACATACCGGTGACGACATCAGGAATCTCCTCAACCCCTTGCCTCCATTGGAGTGCATAGAGCCGATTGTGCCTTGGGGCACCACCTTATTGTCCACCTCTCCCCAAAGGAACTGCATTTGCATCTTGTGGACGAACCTCCTTACCCTTGTTGCGGTTACAAGGACAATCAATCTTTTTGTGACCCACTTCCCCGCATCCATAACATGTATTAGTGTCTTTCAAACATGGGCCCCCATGAGCCTTACCACATTTTGAACACACATTATTAGGAACCATACCACCAATACCTTGGGCCCTTAGGAAGTCATTGGAAAACCCCCTATTAGAAGCATGAGAAGACCCTTGGCCTTGATGGAACCATCCACCCATTCGACTTTGGAACTTTCCCTCAAAATAGGCCCTCTTGTCCTCATTACTCCTCCTCTTCTTCAACTTTTCCTCCTCCATATGCTCAGCATAGGTCATCAAACGAGATAATTCCATGTCGCTAACATAGTGAACCGGCATTCCTCACTCAGTAAATCAGATACACCCATCACAAACTTATTCATTCTAGACCTTAGGTCGGCAACCAAGTGGGGAGCATATTTAGAGAGTTGATTGAACTTGAGGGCATACTCCCTCGCACTCATAGACTCTTGTCACAAATTCATAAACTCCACCATCTTGGCCTCCCTAAGCTCAAGAGGGAAGAACCGATTAAGAAAAACCCCCTTAAACTCCTCCCAAAGAACCATATTATTGATTCACTTCTCCTCCTTCCATTGATTAAACCATATTTGTGCTACCCCTTTGAGTTGGTAGGCCGCCAACTCCACTTTCTCTTCCGATCTAATACCTATGATAGCCAATACCTTGTAGACCTCATTAATGAACTCTTGAGAGTCCTCATCTACCTTAGACCCATAGAATTTCGATGGATTAATCCTTATAAAATCCCTCATCCGAGATGTCGGTGTAGGAGCATGAGGGGTTGTCTTGGTTAGCCACAACTTTTGCTAGCAAAAAGTGAGAGCATCCCGGAGCTCACCATGAGCCGGTTGTTCCTTAGGAGTGCGGGCTCTCCTTCTTCTTGTGTTAGGCATGATCTAGCATAATAAATAATAATTGTTGGGGAGGGGGGGGACCTTACTTTAACTCTATAGCACGACTTAGAACATGAAGAAGGGAAACATTTCCTAAAACACCTCATAGCCTTTTGCTTATAGTTGTGGTGCACAACACAACCATGAACAAGACTCTAATAGACGCGGTGTGTTGGAAGTCGAGGACCATTAACAACCTAATGCTCTAATACAAAGTTTTTCATGACCTAAGCCTAGGTCCTAGACGTGACACGATGAATAGGGAACCCGAAGAGACCCCAAACATGCCTGTTAACATATCATTAAACATCATTGGTCATAAAAGTAATTAAACAACATAATAAGAGTAGAAATAAAGGGAATATAGCTAAAGGGATACTTTCATAACATAAACATCAAAACAAGAGAGTCAAGGCTCAATACATAACATGTCCAACAACACATCTACTACATAGATAAGAGCGAGGACCAAGACAAGCAACTAGGCTCACCCTCATAGTAAATACATACATAAAAGAAAGATAGTCTTAGTACATTGCATGAGATAATAGACATTGTCCCCAGAATGGTGGACTCACCAACTAGCTTGAGAGAAATCATTCTAGCCACGTGGAGGAAGATGCTCAAGCAGGGCTCCGGTTCCAACATGGTGACATCACGTACGCATAGATTATGCGTTAGTATGTTTGAATGTACTAAGTATGCAGGATGCAATGCAACAAGAGATAAGCAACATAATCGAAATGCATAATCGTAGGCAATGAGTAACATATAACAATATGGCATGCATGGAAGATGCTTGAAGTAAATCATGCTTACATAGAATATTATACATGTGCAAGAAGAGACCATCATTATACGGTTCATACTTTATCAAGGTACAAACCTTTTATTGGTTGGTGGATCATCTCACCCTACCACCCATGGTGATTGAGGTACAAACACCTCAACCCGATTATCAAGGTACAAACCCCTTGATTCCTTGGTGGATCTTTACACCCTACCACCTATAATGATTGAGGTACAAACCCCTCAACATGGTTACTCGGGTTCACAATCCCCCGAGTAAGGAATGGTCAATTTCCAACACAATATAGGAGAATATCATATGCATAAATCCCTTTTATCATCATAAAGTCATTCATCTCATAACACATACACTGGACCTTCAATTCCTCAAGAAATCATAACTGGACATTTTATCAAACGCTTGGTGGGAGTAATGTTAGTGTAAAACTATGCAATTAAAGAGTGAAATCATATAAGACATCTTGAAGTAAATCATCCAACCAATAATTGGTAACGTCATCATACAATATACATCAAAACCCTTCATCAAATCTCAAGATAGATCCAAGGTTCATAGCTCAAAACATGCATAAACATGCATACTTTTACAAAACCCCAACATAGTTCATAGTCAAATTGATAATAGAAAACCCATATGTAAAATCAACTTGGAAACATGTATTTTAGGTAAAAAGAAAGGTTGGGCACCATGGGTAAAAGGATCCAATGGTTGAAACTCTTATACCTTAGGTTTGGATAATTTCATGAAGAAGATTTGAATGGAGACTTGATATCTTGGATGAGTTCCCTAAGATCCGGAAGAGACTTGGACGCTTGAATTTTGAGAGAAACATTAGTCTATATGTTTGAGAGTGTATTGGAGAATGTTTTGGATGATATGAAGGTGAAATATGGCTAAGTATAGGTACTTTTTATGCATGGAAAGGCTTAGGCCCAAGACCCAAAAGTCTTGGACCGAACTGAAAATAACTAGGCAAAATTAACACTTGTCTGCGCCCTAGCTAACAACGAGGAGGAAGAGGATGAAAGTTACTGGGAAAAAATAACAAAGCATGAAAGTAGAGTGGATATTGTCCCCGAATTAGAGGACTTACCAATAGTAGTCTTCACCGAATCTGGCTAACAATGGGGAGGAAAAGGATGACCAGGAGCTCCAGTGCCTACATGGTGAGATCATGTAGGCAAAAAGTATCCGTTTGTACATGTAATGTACTAAGTATGTGGGGTGTAATGCAACAAGGTACATAAGTCATAATAATCAATAAGCATAATCATAATCAATAGACATGAGCTCAGTATGACAGGTAGGATCAATGCTTAATTTAAAACATGCACGGAAACTGTCAAGTTTGCATAATATATCATATATATGTGGAGGTGACCCTAACCGACATATTAGACCAAGCAAGCTACTACTTAGAATACTGACGTTCACTCAAGACCGAATAAAGGATTGGTCTACTTGCCACGGTAGACCAAGCATGACCCCACAAAGTGGGTAACTTGTCCTAGTTGGATCCACTAGTAAAAGCCCATTAAGGAAAATAATATAAACATATGTTGGCATATAGTTAAAAGGCCAAGAGTTTATATAAGGACCCCTTGGGTCGGGCCCCCACCTTAAGCCTCTTTCGGTACTAGGTCTAGCCCAATGAAATAATTGAAATAATCATAAGCTTAATCATAACTTACATAATCCTGTTAAAAAACATGATAACATACTCCTACACGTGGCATATACCTTGTACTAGAGGGTAAAAACATAGCATAGACTTGACCCCTTCTAGTAGGCATTGCATCACACATGAGGGTAGAGACTGTAACACACTTGACCCTTCTAGTGAGGTTTAGATAGTAGATCAGGGTAAAATAGTTATCATGCGTGGTTGCTTCATGTAGACATGATTTACTCACAAGAGGGTTGAATATATAGCATAAGGGCTCAACATTTTACTTACAAATCATAGGAACTTCTCATCGGTTCAATGCATTCTTAGGAGGCCATAACTTATCATAACATGCTTGTCTTGAAAATCATCCAATAAGCTTTCACCAACATAAGAACCCTTGACATGTAGATTTAGTCAAACATGGTGGGTATATGCACATGTACTTAAAATCATGCATTTCAAGAGTATGAGACAAGAGAGGAGTAAAATTAATTTATTTAAAGTTATTCAAATCAACCCACCATCATTGTAGTAAAACCCTTATTTTGGGTATCATGAAATCCACTAAAATTCAGAACTTCTTCCATAGCTTTTCATAGCATCATAGAATACATGACCTTAATATCATAAAATTCATCACAATGTCAAAACCCAACAATATTTTAGCATAGTAAAATCATTACTTGAAGAACCTAAATAGAAATCAGGTGTACAATGCATAATAATATCACCATAAGCAAGAGTTCATAAATGCCCATAAAATAATCCATAAATCTCATGTAGTTTGAGAAGAAGGTTGGTTGGACTTGTGGGAAGGGAGGTTCCCACTATCAAACCCATATAACTTTGTGTGATTATGGTGGAGGAAACCTGATTTGAAGGTGGAAGATTCGAAACCCTAGTTTGCACCTTTTACTTTAATGTTGTGAAGAGCTTGAGAGAGTTTTGAGACTTGGAGTGTTCTTGGAATGAGGTGAATTAGGGTTGTATATGCTAATAAGGGACATAATTGGGGTCAAAACGACGTAGCTTGGACATAGAAAAAGAGGAAAGGTCAAATATACCCCTATTAAAATCCTAGTCGGATAGGTCTACCAGACCCCGTTTACGGGCCGTTGATGGAGTTTCATCCGATGGCCCTTTTCCAGACTTCAGAGACTCCCTTTCTCTGATTCATATTCTATGACGCGGTCTACGACTCGTGAAAGGTTGTATGGGTCGTCTGATAAGTCATAGATTGAACTCCTGAAAGATCCCAATTTTCACAAAGCCTGCCCACGTTCTACGAACCCTTCTATGGGTCGTACTTCATCTTACAGGCCGTAAACCCTCTCGTAAAAGATGACAGTTCAAATTTTCCAGAGCTCACTTTCTTCATCTTTCATACTTCTCATAGGCGGGGTCTTACAAACTCTAAGGAGTGAATAACCAAATCAACAATTAAAGGTCAAAGACTAATCAATCTATCAAATCAACTTAATAATTCTAGTACGAAAGAGACTAGCCAAAAATAAGATTCAATCACAACTCAATAATTCTAACTATGAAGCATCTATCAACTATTCAACTAGTGTCACTGACAAGTCCATGGCTACCTCAAAACAAAATGAAAACAAATCTAAACTCTAATAGCTAGATGTTAATAATGTGAAAATCCTCCGAAAGGAAGGCGGTCTCACCACATCAGCTGCATGCCAGAGGATCCTCAATGAAATGATTGTTAATGATCTCTAGTACCTGTTTGACATCATAAAATAATGCAGACCCAAATGGACTTCAGTACGTGGAATGTATGAATATGTAAAATGAAAAAATAAAACAGACATCAAGGTAGAATTACATCAACTCAAATACTCAATCCAAGAAATAAGAAACTCAATCAGGATGTCAAAAGTATAAAGTAAGAATACAGTTTAGATAGAGACCAATCATGTCCAATCCAATCAGCAATCCAATCCAATCCAATCAGAGTTCTATCAAGACCAATACGGGAGTTTCTCTACTCGAAAACCGTTACCTATGACATGGTGATGATACAATGAAGCAATGTCATTGCCCACTCATCCAATACCTTACCCGATAAGGGAAGATCACCATCATTGTATCCATAATCAAATAAATCAGATCCCCTTTAAGGGCTTTAGAGGTATGACGTGTTTCTTATCATATGCTGGTAGCATAGTTATTGAGCTTAAGTGTGATACTTACTTTTACTCATACGATGTTCAATACTCCTCCTAAAGACTCAATGCTCATAAAACTCTGTCCAATCAATCCCCACCTAACCAATCAATAAGTCTCATAAGGACTCCTATCAGTTCATAATTCTGTCACAATCAAGTCTTCAGTGTATCAACCATCCAATAAATTCCCAATCACATCTTTCAAAAGTGTTTTAGACAATTATTTATAATGACACTTAGTCAAGACCAATCAGTTGGGTTCAATTATGAAAAATTACATTTAACCATCAAGTTCATGGGGGTTGTCATCATGTTCACATCTCAATCACAATAAAGCATTCAGAAGTTCAAGGCTCAAGACTCAATCCTTAGGCATAGTCATTAAATCTTAGTTCAAAATATATTTAGGGTTTATAGAATGAATGGTTCAAATCATTTGTTCAAGAAACAAGTTTAAAGAAATCATCAATTATACAATATAAGTAAAACAAGTTAAACATTAAAAAAATTTCAAGAAAACACAACCTTGGGGACTTCAGTTCCATCACAATCCATCCTACCATAATCATAGAACAAGGCTCATGCTTTAGTTTAGCCTTACATACCTGGGATGAAGGATGAGAACCAAATTTACAAGAGTTTTGCTCCAATCACTTGAAGCCTAGTCTTTTATCCTCTTCTTAGTCCTAATTCTTTAGTTAGAAAGTGTAAATGAACTTTGGGGATGGCTTAGGAACCCTCTTAAGGCAAAAAAATCTATGTCAGCAGTGGATTAAGTGTAGGAGGGATAAAAGTCCAGAATGCCCCTCATTAAAATTTTAGCCGACAGAAGTAGACAACTTGAGAAAATAGAACTACGAAGCACTCAAAAGACATGTACACGGAAAATGTCAATTATCAAACCTAGGTAACACTAAGCATTTGAATATAAAAATTCATTATCTGCAGCAGCCGTATCCTCTGTGTTGACCAGAGCCACCTAAAAATTTAAAATTCTAACTGTTACGTTCCGTACTAAATGTTGGTAAAAAAATTAAACATGCTTCCAAATACAAGACTATCAAAAATGGCAATTTTTTTCAACTTAGAATTACTTTACCGCAACATTTTCATTTTTCTGGAGAATTCTTGCCACCCAAGAATTTTACCTGGTAAAAGAGTACAACATATGATCATGCCTGTCCTAACTCCTCATCTAATAAACTGGTACTCTTTTTTTTTGTTTGGTGGGAGGGGGTGAATCACTTATTAAGCTCTAGTTTATTTCCGAGTCTCCAAGAAATAGGATCGAAAAATTGCAACAGCAGTGAGATATGCTCACTTTTGATCGTTGAATTCGTTCTATAGCACTCATAAGGAACTGCTTCTATGCATTAGCTTCTTGGACAGAGCTGATATTCTCCACTTGGGGTGTATACTATCTGCGTCTTCCAAGGGAAATAATCCTTTGCCTTATTAAAAAAGGAAATCTTTAGAATATCAAATAACAGATGCAAGATGAAAAAAAAAAGACAAGAAGGAAATAAGGAGTGAGGAACTCTTCAATCTTATTTTCTGTTGTGCTTCACTTAGTGTTTGATTAAGCTTTTCCTCATGAGCCTAATACATGAATACATAGATAATATATCAAGTTACGAGTTTTCAGTAATAACAAATATACGCTTATAACTAGTGGCTGAAGGTGACCCCTTTTCTGTCCTTGCACTTTGAATAGAACTGTTGACTGGATATTGGATTCTTAATTTTCTTCATTACAAGCTTATTGTGACCCATCAAACGATGCAAACTAGAACTGAAAGTTAAATGCAAGGTTATTCTTCAATTAACTAAGGAATATATAGATCAACAGAAAAAAAAGGCCAAAGCATTTAATGCATTGACATGCTAATCTTCAACTCAAAGCATATATTATATGTTACAATCTAATAGGAAATCAAATATTGAATCAGATAAAGAAAGATTTTGTGAAGAAAACAAGTTTCAGTGCTAATCTTTAGTCAACATAAGATTTTTCCTACATATCCACGCAATTAATAAATAGAAATTTGCGAGTTGTTACCTGTTGAGTGGAAAATAACAATAACTTCTAAGCTTTTTTGTTCTTGGACAAGTCCTATTTATCAGCTTTTTTAGCATTTAAAAAGCTATATGATATAATTTTAACGTATAGAAAAATTTATATTCTTGATATCTCAAGAAAAGTATAATGTCTATGGTAAGATCACATTAGAAAAAACTGAATTAATAAATCACCAAAACAAATTTATGTGTAGAGTAAAACAATTTCATTTTTAGTAGGCCTAAGCATTGCATCACAGAGACAGTAAGACATCAAGGTCGAAGTCGATCTGATTTAAGATTTTAATTTTACAGGTTCTAGATTCTAAGACAAGATAATGTTTTGGACTGGGATTTACCTGTACTATAGGAAGAGAAGGACCTATTTTGGCAGAGATATAATGCTCTACACGTAACACAAACCGAATCACGGACAAGTCCAGACCATGTGATAGGATAGAAGCCGAGCCACCAAGAGCAATTCCCTGGGATCAGAAGGGGAAAGATTGAATCTTGAAAGACTGAGCCCCCAGCTAGCAAGATCAGGAGAGTTACTGTCCTCCTAATTAAGAAGGTGTACCAACGTTGTTATACCAATAGCAATGTCAGGCAGCTAAGTTCGTATGGAAGAATTCTTATGCCACAAAAAATACTTCTCTATCTAGTTCTCAGACAAGATTTTTGAACTATCAGCGAGAGGTGTAAACACCACAAGGTGTGAAGCATCTCGTACTAAACAAAATGACTTTGGTACAACTGTTGGGAAGGAGTCATGATCAATAGAAGATGGCTGGATTTGGAATGGGATAGTGGCACCCATTCTTAACTACGCTAATTGCTACATGGACTTTTGACATAAATATAGAGTGGTAACAAAAACTATTGAGTTCTGCTGAACCAATAACTTATGGCGTAGACCTGCCCATATAATGATGAAACATGATAGTTAATAATTCTACAACTAAAAGTAGTTATAAGAAAAATATGTCATATCATTTGGCGAAATGACTTCCTCCCCTCTCGTCTCTCAGCTGTACTCTTGACCTAACAATAAAGTATATGTTCACAGCTTCCAAAAACAATATTGATGTCCATATACTCCATTCTTTTTGTTTAATAACTAGAAATCCACGAGAGCCAATGACACATGGTTAAAGACTCCTGGTATACCTTCTCTATTTGAACACCAGGCTTTTTTTGGTAGGATTCAAACTCAAATCATCCGCTCAACTAATAACACGACATGCTCTCACCAGTCACCACTATACGAAACTCCCGAAGACAATCAACATATTGAGTTCTTCATATACCTATTCAAATTAATGCTCAAGACTTCACATCATGGCACGTTTGATCCTGATACAGTATAATCAAATATCAGCTCATACTGAATGATGAACTTATGAGTGAAACGGACAAGCTTTAGATCATTAAATACGAACTGAGAAAGTCATATTTGGAAACAACCTCTTTATCTCTAGAGATAATGGTTAGGTCTGCGTACATTTTACCGTCCCTAAACCCCACTTCTGGGATTTCACTAGCGAGAGATGCATGCATGCATACATACATACATACCCTTGACAATCTGCATACCTGATTTTTTCTTTAGCATCTAGAAACCACATAGATATGGATATACAAGCAAAGAATAATCTAGATTACAAAGGAGAACAACACGCCAGTTATTGATTCTATTTTCCTACATTAGTTGTCATCAATTGTTTCATATTTCTATTTGAATTATCACCATTTATATATTAAAATATATATTTAATTAAGTAGATAGTCATATTTTCGATTTGAAAAAATATGGGAACAATTGAAAAGGGAAATTCATGAAGAAAGATAGCTCAAAAAGGGATATCCATCTTTCAAAAACAATGAGTATGATTTAATAGGTGGTCACCAATGTATCCACAAGATTTGAGTTCAGAAAAAGTTGGCCACACATATATCAAAATATGACATATATATATATATATGTATGTATGTATGTATGTATGTATGTATGTACGTACGTACGTATGTATGTATATAAAACTAATTCTAAATTCCTGATGACCAAAATAGCATTTCACTATAATAGTATTAAATATTAAAACAAACAACGTTATAGAGCGATTTGATCTTACTTCCTTTTTACAATTTATTTGTTTTATTTATTACTTGATATAATTTAAAAAATATTATAATTGCCAACTTAATTATTTGAAAAACCTTCATGTCGTATCCTTCACCAACCTAAAATTTACAACTCCGAATGGATAGTGGCTTCAACCATTAATATTTACCCAAATAGACTATAAATTGCTGTAATTTTTCATACTCATCTAATTTTTCACAAGAACCAAAGGAGAACCCATCCTCGCCTTCTTTTCTTTAGTTAATGACAAAATTTTATAATTACATAAATATTTTGCGGCATATTGAAATTATAAAATTCAAAAAATTTTCTCCTTTAAAAAAAATTAGTGCTCATAATTCAACGTAACTGTCATAATAATATAAATTTTATAGGAATTTAATATTTTTTTAAAATTTTCGTTTGTATTAGTCTATGAATTTGTTAAAATATGACTAATAAAAACTTTTGACCCCATTACCAAAAAATAAAAAAAAAGCTTTTCGCCCAGGCCATCCGTAAAGACCTAGTGAATGATGTACATAATTTCAATTACAAGCAAATCTAGTCAACTTATTGATAATGGACCATTATAGTCAGTATGTTGGACCTATATTTCTAAATCACTACCCAAGTATACCCATTTTCGAGCTAATTTCCATTGATTGAATTAATTCTATGTTGATATATCAGTTTTAAGCTATTGCTAATTTCAAAATTATTCTTAATTATTGTCTTAGTCACTTTAATTACAATAGCTCTTCCTTACTCCAATCTATAAGAGATCAGTTTTACGATTTCACTTCCTTGCTCAAATTGATGAATTACATTTCCAGTGAGATTGACCCCAACTCCTAGTTGAGTGTATACTAATTGATGATCACCTACTTTTTGGACTTGTATGAAGAGTAGTCTTGAGCAACATCAACCATGAAGCACGAGGAGGGTACTCATTGTGAAGACGAGAACAAGGACGTGAATGCAAAGTGTAAAAGGACCTGCATAAAAAACTAGCAACTTCTCAAACTCAAAGACTTCAATCTGACCCTCATGATTTGTTTAGAACCATGTATGCAAAAAGCTAAAATACTGTTCTATTAAATTTGATATTTCAGGCTCAATGAAAGTATCATAAATAAAATACAAGGTCTCCATCTAAAAAAATGCTTATTTGCAACTGAACATGCTTATGGCTAAAAAGATGAAAGTTCCCCTAGAACTCTGAAAATATAGCGAAGCTCTTCTTAGGTCTAAAATCACCTCCTCAATCCAACGGAATGATCAAAAATCCAATCCAAGCATCCAAATTCAAATATTGACCAAAGTCAAACCTTGATACAATTTAACTCCATCTTCCAACTTAGGACCTTAAATCCAAAAAACAACTCTAAACCTGAAAATGATGACGCTACTAAATCAATTTTCATATTTTAGAGAAATTTCAATTTCATCCTGAGACTCATAGCTCCAATTGGTACCAAAAATCACTTTTGAACAACTTAAACCTGTAACTCTTAAAACATTCTCGAATTACTCAACTTTTCAAGGAAACTCCAAACTCAATCATACATGTGGATCAAATATGACTCGAAGCATAAATTGAGAGAGGTAAAAGTACCAATTGCAATCTTAGACAGGCAAGTGAAAAGGCTGAGGAACAAGGAAGTTGCATCTGCTAAAGTGCACTAGAGAAATCATCAATTGTTGAGGTTTCCACATGGGAAGCAAAAGCGGACTTGATAAAGCCTTACCTATATCTATTCTACTCTACTCAAGCCTGAGGTATTAAGTTATTCTTGCCTAAAACCTTCAATTCCTTGTAATTTAGTTTTTGCATGGTGGATACACTCATTTCTATGTTTATGGACTGTTTTTGAGTCATATGTTGAGTATGGATTCGAAAATTTCATCAAAAAATATTTCAATTGTATTTTTGCATGCATGTTGGGTTGTTAGCTGATGTTTAGCTCCTTAGAACTTACGTTTATATTTCGGGATAAATATTTTTAATGGGGAGATATTGTAACGACCCTTATGTTGGGAGCCTAGAAAGTGTAGAAAAGTTGCACTGGAGATGTCCAGGGTCAATTTTACGAAGGCAAGTCGGCCCGTGGATTAGACCACGAGTCATAGGCCAGGCTCATGGATAGGAATCTCAAAAAGTTGAAAAAGTTTCTAAGTGTAAAGTGGTTCACAAAATCATTCACGGCTCGTAGATAGAAACACAGACCGTGGACAAAGTCGTAGGTGTGAGTTCCAAACATGAAGAAAATTTGGAGTTTTTGGAAGTTGAACCACCGTTATCAGGACAAATTGCAGCCCCAAGCATGACCCGTAATCATCCTTCGTAGATGGAAGTCCAAGAAAGTGAGAAATTTGCTAAGTGTGAAATAACTCCACGAGGCCATCCACAACCCATGGATATATGTATGATTCATGGATAGGATTTTATGGTTGGTGATTGGTAATCAGTTTCTGGTGATTAGAAAGGGAGAATAGGATGACAAGAACCATGGCTTGTGGTTCCATCCATGGCCTGTAATCGGAGTCTCGAAAATTGAGCCCAACAGTTTAATGAAGGGCAATTTTGTCCTTTCTATTAATCCTAAACCTAAACTACATTTTTTTGGTGGCTCTTTAGGCGCATAATCAGACCATAAAGCCTTAGATTCTCATTCCTTTTCTTCATTCTTCCACATTTAAAAATTTTCTAAGGCATTCTTCCTCTTTAAGAACAAGCTAAGGAGGCTAGGGTTTCAAGGGTCTATTTCATAATAGCAAGTTCCTTTTTCATAGGCTTAACCGAAGTATGTGAGTTGATTTATGGGTAAGTCCTACATTAAAGCTTTTGCCTTTTCTTTAAGTTCCTTAAATACTACCATATATGCTGATGATGATTTCATGGTGATTTATGTTACTACATGTCTTTAATGTTACCATATGATATTCTACTATGTATTTTTCAGTGTCTTAAGTTGATAATGATGACCCCAATAATATGGGCTTTAATGATGAAGTGTGGACTGTTTTGCATATTTTGAATAAGCATGATTTTCCCATGTTCATGCATGTCACATATGATATGTGAATTTTCCCAACTATGACTACGCTCATGAAGTTTCTAGTCAAATTTTACAAGATATATGATAATGTCTAGGGCATAAAAGAAAAGTTTTAAAGTGATGATTTGTCAAAGATATAAGCATGTTGACAATGTCTGTTTTAAGGTTCCCAAGATGAAAGGATAATCCTCACTTGATAGTTCCTTAAGTTTCGAGCTACTCTTGAGATTGCTACTTATGATTCTACGTGTCATGATTTTACTAAGTATGTATTTTAAAAGATTCCATGAAATGACTTAGCACTAAATGAAGCATTGAGGTAGGGTTCGGTAAGAGAACCCTAGAAGCAACCCCTTGCCGCATTAACTATGTGTCACCATATATAGGAGCCAATGTAGGCTAGTATAGTAGATCCACGTAGGCCAATTATATTCTATGATGATGCATGCTAAGTGATGGAGTTCCACCCAGCAAGTGGTCTCGTCGTGCCAATGTAGGGTGTTATGTTGGATGTCATGTAGTAGCTCTCATGGTCTCATATGTCGGTTATGGTCCATTCTCACAAGGTCTACGATCCATGTCTTGGTTCCATCACATGTGTTTTATTTATGAATTTCTCTTGCTCATATTGAAGAATATTCCATGTGCATGCTTAAGCTCATGATAATGTTACCTTTACCGTTCCATTCATGTAAATCTTTACTTATGAATGATGGCATTATAATTTCATATTTGCATTGCAGCTCATATACATAGTACATTCAAAAAGTACTAACGCATATTTATCCTACATGATTTAACCACGTAGCTACGGATAGGTGTTCCTCCCCGGGCTCGTGGCTAGTTCTTTCGAAGTTCAAGACTAGTTTATTTGTGGTGAGTCCTTAGTTCGGGACTCCACCTATTTTCCTTCTTTATATGTATTGAAACACCCCTCATAGGCTTCGGAATGCCCACCTATTTCCCTTCTTGATATATATTGAAACACCCCTCATATGCTTCGGAATGCCCCATAATAGTAATTTTCATATATCTCCAATTCATAAGTGATTTCGAAAATCCAACTTCATATTCTTTATCGGGGGGAAAAATTAAGTGAGAAATGGGTACAACCCAGATTTTAGAAGACCCGTAGCAAAAAATAATTTTCACTAAGTTTTGAATTTTAGTAGCTATCCACGCCCAGGTCGCGACACACCTGGGGCGCGGACTAATGTAAGTGTGCCTGCGCGTCTGGTCCGCATCGTGGCTGGGGCGCTGACCAGTGTAAAATTTTTCCCAATTTTCTCATTTCGTCCAAGGACATTTGCGATAATAGTCTCATTCCCATTTAAACGTGAAATCTTGCTTAGCCATTTTTCAACTCTATAACTCACAAAACCCTCTGTAAGACCTCTCGAAGACTTTGTCAGCTCTCTCATTCAAATTCTAGTACTTCAAGCTCAATTTTGGAACTCAATAACCCATCTCAAGCTTCAAGTTTCCCCCAACTCAATTTCATGAAAATCCAAGTTTAAGGTATGTGGGTCTCCATCCATGGGTCCTTTCACCCATAGAGCCCAACCTTCTCTTTTTATGAAAATTGCATGATTTCAAGTTGTATTACTTATGGGTATCTTTTATTATAAAATATGAATATAAATTATGTAGGAATTTATTAATATTGATTGATTATGCATGAATATCTACTTCAAGCTTATTCCATGAATTGATTTTGTCTATTGAGACTATGCATGATTTGAGCTATGAAACTATGAGTTATTATGAGCTTTTGTGATGGATTTCAAAATATCTTAAATGAATGTTTTACTACAATATTGGTGGGTTGATTTGAATAGAGTTTACTCTTCTTGTTTTACTTTTGAGTTGCATGATTCGAACAAGTATCATGAACCCACTATGTGTTTGATAAAATTACATGACAAGAATTCTCAAGTTGTTGATGAATTACTAGATGATTTAATAGTCAAGTGATTTCATGATGATTAAGGGCTTTCAAGTATGTATTGAGTTCATGGAAAGTATTTATGACCTTACAAGTATCAAGTTGAGCATATTTCAAGATTTTAACCTCTTGTGAGCTATTCAGGTCAAGGCAAGAGATCATGTATGATTATTATTTGCTATCATGTTCAAGTTAAGCTCATTAGAAGAGGTGAAGAATGTAATAAGCTACTCATGTCATGCTATTATGTCTCTTACAAGTTATTCATGTTATGATTAAAGTATGATTATTTTAAGTATTCCGTGTGATTAGACTTAAAACTGATTGAGGCTTGAGATGGGGGCTCGACACAAGAGGTCCTTATATAAAGTATTTTGTCCCTAAACTATGTTCCACCATAGGATTATATTTTTACTCTGCTATACTAGTGATCCATCTAGTTCATGTTATCATGTTTGATTTGCCTTGCCAAGTAGACTACACTTCGCCGGGGAGGGCCACGCTCGATCACCTGTACCAAGGGGGTGTCATGACTTGGATTCCAAGTTATAGAAACTTGGTATATGTCGATTGAGGTCTCTTCCCATACATTTACGATATATTATGCAAGATAAATATTTTACCAGCATGTTTTATTTCAAGCATTGATCATGCATGTTATATTAAGATTATATATCCATTGATTATGATTATGCATTTTGAATATTATAGCTTATGTCTTTGATGCATTGCACCCCGTATACTTAGTATATTCCAAGTACTAACGTGTACTCTATTCCTACATGATATCACCATGTAAGCACCGAAGCTCCATTCGATCATCATCCTCCACGTGGCTAGTTTGGTACTTTGAAGAAAGCTTTGGGGAGTCCTCAATTTTGAGGACAATATCTATATTACTCATGCTATGTTTAGACTTCTCTTCTTACGTTGAACGCTTATTATCATGAGGTTGAGCCCCGGGAGTGTCTTGGCCCTGCTCCATTCTAAAGTAGAGGTGTTGTTGGATACTAAGTTTGTATATGATTTTGAACTTGACTCTTCTTATATTTTTATGATTATCTAATACTTCCCTTAGTCCCGCTTCTATTTTTTTAACACTTAACTCTTGTTATTATCTTATATTATTTCCGCAACCAAGGATGTGTACATGATATGCTAAGAGGCTTGTTTGGGTTGTCTCCAGACTTCTCATTCGCCATGTCACGCATAGGCCCTAGGCTTGGGACATGACATGTATTTTAGACTAGATATATATGTTGGTTTATGGAGGCCTTACGTTCTATGTTGTGAACATTTGGAATTTTATATGTTTGTGAAAAATTGACTAATTTAGGTTCCCATTTATCCATGGTCTAGTTGGTATGTTTATGGATACTATGTATGTTTTAAGATGTTTTTATTCGAAATGATTTCCATAGATCCTACCTCATTTACTTTCAAAAATTTATGAGTTTTATGCCTATGAATGCTTGATATGTTAAGATGACTTAGGTGAGATGTCTACAGGTATTCCATCCACCGTATGATAATTAGGTCCTAGGTCCGGATCGTTAAAGGATAGATCCAAGATGGTTAAAGATACTAGCCTTTGATCGGGACCAGGAAGGTATCTAGGGGCGTTTCTGAGTCCCTATGAATTATTCTATCCTTGCGATTCCTTGAACAGGAAGAGAGAGACACATGAGTCCTACCCTATTGGTCGGAACTAGAGATAAAAGTACATAACTTGGCACTGATGGTACTATTATCTTTACTACATAACTCTCATTCATTGCATTTTCTATCACCAACATAGTTGGTTGTTGTTTGTACCTATTGGTCTTATAGAGGGTCGTACGAGTTTAGTTTTTATTTTGTACTTTTTAGGCACAGAGGAGCTCGAAAAGGTTATTTTTTGACTAATTGTGTACTTGTGATAGCATGAAGGGTGATCTCTTATTTGAAGGTAGATATTGCTTGTATTCTTCTCTATCTGAAATTTTTATACACAACTTAGTTTTGAAAGACCTTCTGGCTTTTATGTGATACTTGTGGTTAATTCAAGTGGTTTTCCTTCATGTGGTTGTCCCCCTAGCCTCTAGGTGCATCCCTTACTTCTTTACTTGCCTCTTCTATTTACTTTTTCTTAAATCAGTTTGTTTTTTTTTATGACCTTCCTGTTATTACTTTAGTTACTTATGATATATACTCCTTTTTTACCTATTCTTTGGAGCTTAATCGGCTCTGCCTACTGAGTGCCACTTATACTACACTTCTACATCATGTTGATCATAGTACGGGTTCTCATCGTTGATTTGGATATTGTGCGGGTCAACTCTTGAGATCTGAAGACTCGGGTGAGCACTTGCAGTTCAGAGTTACCTATATTCTTTTGTTTTAACTACGACCATTCTTTATATTGTAGTCGAAGACAGTCTATATTGTTATTGTAATTGTAAATGCCTCATACTTCTTTATTTTGTTTAAAAGCTTGACTACTATCTGATATGAGGCCTTAGGGGTTATCTTGTTGTATTGATTTTATTCTCCTTCTTTCCCTCTTTCTTAGTATTATTGTTACGGTACGCTTCCTTCTCTTTCGCTTGTGATAGCCTATTGTCTATAATTGCAGATTATGGGTTAGACTTACTTACTGGTGGATTGTTAGTAGGTGCTATTATGATATGAGAAATTAGATCATGACTGATTATTATATTTTAAGGATCATTCAAGGTTAAAACAATATTGTTTTAAATTCTTATCATGATCTAATGATCTCAAATAGGTATCTATTCATCTTAAGTATTTCAAAACTATGTGGACATAGAATTGTTATAATTTAATTTTATATGAATTTGAAAACTCCAAAAGAATTATTTTCACTTCAAATCACTTAAAATATTTAAAATAAATTCAATTTGTATTTATGTACACAAACTTCAATTTTTAAATATCATTTTCAATTTAAAAATATACACTAATTATTTTTTTTCTAAATTTCTCTATTTTTATGTCTATACATCTATCTATTTTCCGAAAAATGGGATCCCCCCAAAATTAGGGGGGTGGGGAGGGCTAAAGCAAGGTCCTACTTACTTCACTATGAAGCCGATAGTATATGATGTCATTGTTTTTCTTTGAGCATGTAACAATCTGTTTTTGTTGTCACTATTCTTTTTTGTTTGAGATGTATTTATTACTGCTTTTAATAACAAAATATTTATTTGATAATCAAAATTTTAGTAAATTATTTACATAGAATAGTCATAAATCAAAAGTGAATTTTGAAATTAAATAAATAAAAAATTAAATAATAAATTAAGAAAATAACAAAAAGACGATTTTGTCTAAGAGGAGTATTATAATGAAAGGCAAAAAGTTCAAACAATATTTATAAGGGCCTTCACATTTTTAATATAGTATAGATATAGATTACTTTGAAACTTTTTTTTTGAGTATTTTCTTTCCGGATCAAGTTATTAATTTGGACGGTTTTGAAAAAAAAATTAGGAATAAAAAATGAAAAAATTATTACATGTGCAACTTATATCATTGAGTACAGCTATAAATAACTATATAAGATATTACTATCTCATATCATCAAGTTTATAATTACGTAAATCTACTTCATTCTATTTAACAATAATAGTACACAAAATAATTACATGTACTTCTAAGTCTCTCTCTCTCTCTCTCTCTCTCTCTCTCTCTCTCTCTCTCTCTCTCTCTGTATGTGTGTGTATATATATATATATATGTTTTTTTATTCGATGGCGATGTTTGAATAGGAGCTCCATGTTACACCCCGTATTTCTTTAAATTAAGGATAATTATACAATTGGAAAATTTTGTTGTGAATGTCGTGTAATTTG
>JAPFFP010092129.1:0-20773 GCA_026153255.1 Solanum medicagineum
TCAAGTTTTAAATATATCTAATCAAAATTCAAACTAAGTTCCAAAATCTTAAAGTTCAAGTTCAAAATTAAATCTAAATTCAACTTAAAAAAACCCCTAAAGTTCAATTTTTATATTATATTCAACTTTAAAGTTCACAACTTAAAATTCAAGTTCCAATTTTAATGTAAGTTCAAGCTAAACACTATTAAAGCCATAATTTTAACAAATCCTAAATTAAAGTTCAAGTTATACATTATATACAAGTTCAAAGTTCACAAATAAAGTACAACTTCTAAAATAATATAAATTCATGTTTTAATGAAATTAAATCTAAGTTCTACTTAAGTAAAAAAAATTTTAACTTTCAGTTCACATCTCATTCAACTTAAGAAATCCTTACTTTAACTTTAAGTTCAAACTTAAGAAATTCTTAACTTTAAAATATCCAAACTTTAAGTTCACATCTCATTCAAACTTAAGAAATCCTAACTTTATATTACATTCAACTTCAAAATTCACATTTCATTAAAATATTTAAGTTCCCCAAATTAAATCTAACTTTAAGTTGAACACTACTAAAGTTCAACTTAAACACAACTACTATTCAAGTTTTAAATATATCTAATAAAAATTCACAACTTGAAATTCACACTAAGTTCTAAAATCCCAAAGTTCAAATTCAAAATTAAAACTAAGTTCTACTTAAAAACTACTTTTTATTCTAATTTCAACAATAATTCAATTCAATTCCTACATTCTAACCTTAACAACAATTTATTCTAACTTCAACAACAATCCTAACTTCAACAACAATTCAATTCTATATTCCAACATTCTAACTTCAACAACAACATTTCTAACTTCATTCTAACTTCAACAACTCAATTCAATTCCAACATTCTAACTTCAACAATAATATTTCTAACGCAATTCTAACTTCAACAACGTTATAACGACTCAATTCAATTCCAACATTCTAACTTCAACAACAATTCTAATTTCATTCTAACTTCAATTAATTCCAACATTCTAATTAACTTCAATTACAATTCAATTCCAACTAAAATACCTAATTTGCAATCTCATTCAAAAAACCCCAAAAATTCAAGCTAGACCCTAAAATTTTTATTTACTCGGTACTTCACAAAACATATGCAAATTAACTATGCTAATACCATTTGTAACTTCATAACAATACTATTCCTACACAAAAGAACTCAATTCATAAACTAATTTCAAACAATCAAATTTAAAGTTTACCCGTAAAAAAAAAATAACTTCATTCACTTATTCACAATACAATACACAAAATAATACTTGTAATATCATAACTTCAACATTGATAAAAGTGAAATGGGTTAGCTAAGAACTTATAAAATTCAAAAACATAAAACAACAAAATAATACCTACACTAAAAATGGAGCAAAAAGAGAAGAAATTAGTTACCTTAGTTGTGGGGAGGAGCAAATCACGTAGGTGGTGGCATCGGTGGCCGGTGATGGAGGTTGGGGAGGGAAGGGCGATGGGTTTGGGAAGGTAGATTAGGGTTTTGGAGAGAAGAAATAAAGTTTAAGAGAGAAAAAATGAGGAGAAAGTCGGGTTTTTATTTTACATAGACGCCTAGGGGTGACGGATGGCGTCGTTTTGTCCATCGCCCTTCATTAAAATATTTTGACCATTGACCAAAAAAGCGATGGACAAAACGATGCCATCCGTCGCTATTATTTTTTTTAAAAATAATTATTTTAATAAAAAAGTGACGGACAAGGTCGCCTTGTCCGTCGCAACTTTTAGAAATTTAAAAAATAAAAAAAATTTTGCGACTGACGGTGTCGCTATGATACTAAATAATTATTTATTAAATAAAAAGAAATTGGCGAAAAATTCTGCCAAAAAATGCGACGGACATGTAGACGTTGTCCGTCGCTTTTTATTATCAAATATTTAAAAAATATAATTTATATATAAAAATGACGGACTGCGTCCTTTAGTCCATCACTTTTTGGAGCTTTTTTGTCCGTCACTTTTTCACAGTTTTTTAGTAGTGCCCCTCCATTCCCAAATACTTTTTAAAGAAAATTAAAAAAAGAAGTTAATTTTTTTCACCTTCCCCCATTACCACACTTACCTCCACCCCTTACCCCCAATGGACCCCACCCCCTAATTTAAAAAATAATAATAATAACGTGTGACAAAAAGTAAAATTTTTTAGTGCAATTGATTTTTTTTATAAGTGGGGGATCTATGGGTCTATATAGATACCTATATTTTATCCATTTTGATCATATGTATGAACTCTTAAAGTAGATTAGCTCATATTTATCAATTTAAAAAATATGAGTGATCCATTAAAATAAATATGGATTAAATAGATTCCTTTCACCTTATATCGGTTGGAATTGCTACTCTTACATCAAACAAACAGGTTTAGTATAGTTACTACCCTTTTCATACTCATGTATCACCATTGATTAAATTACAAAAGATAAATAATGATTACAATCATATAAATATATGTAACTCAAAAATAATAGATGCTCATCAAACAGAGCATCGAAGATATAATGAATGAATAGGTAAAGGTTATGTCACGATTCCAAACTCGAATGTCATGATACTCACCTTAATCACTAGAAAAAGTCAGCCTAGGACATCAATCATATTGGCAATAGTGAAAATAAAAAGGTACTAACAAATCGAATAAGTTAAATAGGCAGATGAGTAAGTCATATCTCTAAAATACCCTATAAACCTAGTGTTCATGTATACAAGCTTCTACGTTTTCCTTCGAATTAGAAAGAAATATAAATTTTAATATCTTTATGTCTCAAATTAAACAGGAACATCAAGAAGGAATATGAGGGCCTGCTGAAGTGACAAGCAACCTCTCAAGCTTCCACCAAGTGTCTTGGACTGAAAATGGTGAAAAAAGAAGAAGCAATCAACGGGGGCCGAGCTCACAGCCTACACAAGTGTAGAAGCAAGACATGAGTACCAAACAACATGGTACTAAGCATGCAGTCCTATTCACCCTGAGTAAAGCTATACTGGACTCAAGTACTCTATCACACTACATTCGAACTCAAGTATTCTATCACACTCCACCTAAACCTCTATAACTATGACCTACATATGATAATGAGCACAACCTAACAGATAGCAATAAAGAGTAGGAAATAACTAGTAAAATAACTTCATGTACAAGGATTCATGATTCAGCTTTAACTACACAAGTAATGGGAAGAGAATTCCAACATACATCCATAATAAGAATCAATCAGAGATGATAAAGTGCAATGCGATGTAAATGTCACATAGAAGTGATACATGTTTGTCTTAGTGCTACACACCCACTAAAAATAGTCTAGGATCCATTGAGGAGATATCTATCTATGTGACCTACCACGGAGTGTGTGCCTTGACCCCTCATATAGTACGTGCCAGGGAGCGCGTGACCCGACCTCTCATATGAAACTTGACACAAAACATGTGCTCCTAATCCTTATTTCTCATCAAGTATTTCATCATATCATTGTTTTGAAATAGATGAAAGTAGACCATGTTCATATCTATGCATTAGAAAATGAAAATTATCAATATTATTCTCAAACTATATCAATACAATCATGTCCATCATAATAAAAAATCAAATAAGTGACTCAAATTATCCATAGTACATCACAAATGGTTATGTTATCACATTGCCTTTTCATTCCCCTTAGTAGTTCACTATTAAAATTATTTAACATAATCGTGAATCTATAATATCTACCCTTCAACAAGTTTTATTACTCCTCAACACATAATGAGAAAAATACAACGTTCTATATGCACTTAACGAAGGATCAAGAAGTCTAATTATCTCAGTTTAATTTATCACTATTTCAAAACACAAGTCTTTCCTTTTCGACGAATATCAAAATCAATGAAGTCTATTTTAATATGGAATCACAATAAAATTACACTAATAACGACAACCAATTTATTAATTTTGAAGACCCAATTCATTAATTTTAAAGATTAAATTCGAAATAGTTCAAAAATTTATTTTTGAGAAAGTAGGGGTAAATTTAAAAATCAATACATAATTATATTACCCAAAGCATTTTGAAATCAACAGCGAGAACTATTTTCAAAATGGAGTTGAAATTAGCCCATAATGATCAATTTATGAAAGAAATTCATATTATTGAGAAAACCATAAATTTTGAAGTTCAAATTCAGTTTTTTTTTTTTTTTTAAAATAATAATTAAAGGTTAAAATCATAACATAGTTAGTCATGAAAGTGAAGTTTCTGTATTAAAGTTATTTACCCAAATGCTAAATCTTGAAAATCCTCTTTAGAAATCATCATCCCAGAGTTCTCAAAGCTAGATAATGAAAAATGGGAAAGAATCTCAATTTTATACAATTTTTAAGTTTGCCAGGTAAATGTCCTTTGCAATGGCGGTCAAGGACCCATGCATTCACAAAGAAAAAAATTTCAGTCAACCCATAATTAGCTGACGTGATCATGAAGGAGTCTATGCTATCACAATACTCAAAAGCATATACCACAATGTGAACTATAATGCATAACTCATCAAATCAAATATTAAGGGTGTCATAGCCTTGCCACTGACCCAGTGGTCAAGTAATGCCAAAATGCTACAACCTTACCACCTGCCCGTGGTCAAATAATATCGAAATGCCACAACTTTGCCACATGCTCGTGGTTAAGTAATAATATGACGCCAAACCCTTGCCACCTGCCCGTGGTCAAGGTATATGAAGTATGAATCTCACCCTTGCCTCCTGCCTAGGTCAAGGGGGTAGTACCAAAGTTAATCATAATTTTCTTGCCTCCTACCCAGGTCAAGGGATGTTACAAGCCACAAACAATAGATGTAAATTAATGCTGCAACTTAGATATGCATATAAACATGTAGAATAACTATACCAAAGATATATCAATGCATAAACTCATAATCATCATATGTACTCAAGAAGTAATAATATCAAGTGCCACAACTAATGCCCAAACCATCATCATATTTTAGATTATCATAATTATATCAACAATCAAGAGTTTCAATAATGTCGGACCCTACTCGTCCCAAGTATGCAAGAATATCAATATTACCGGACCTAACTTGTCCCCAAATATACAAATATAACAATGATACTTGACCTAACTCATCCCAAAAATGCAAGTATATCAATAATACTGGACCTTACTTATCACAATTGGTCTCACGAGTATCACTTAGTCACATTATATCTCAAGTCCTCATCATTTCATCATAATACATCTAAAATCATCAATAGGATCAAAATTATACCATAGTTCGGCTTATCCGAAATCACTTTTCCATCATTAATTCAACCCATCAACTCAATTATACTTTTATCCGTCTACATCTCATAATTATCACATGAACAAGATCAATAACTTGAATACAGTCCCAAAAGGTTAGCTGAACCTACCTCGATGCCGAAACCGCACTTGGAAAAACTTTCATCGACTCAAATCCTCAAATTGAGCCTCCAATCGATCAACCATTATCAACAATAGTTATTACTCATCAAGAGAAGCATTTTGATACCTATATGATATTATTTAGGCTTTGGGGAAAAGAGGTCAAAAGTAGCGCTAAAATTTGAAAGTCTCGAATTTGGAAATTTCAAAATATGGTTATATTCGAAAAATAGAGTTCATGGGCGAAAATCCCATTAAAATCAAGCTTAAATTGAATGAGAAATCAATTGCTAAAGTTTGAAAAATGTAGTCTAAAAATTCCCAATTTTGGATGTTTAATTTCATGAAATCAAAGATAAAATCAAGATAAAACTCATAAGAAATGATTAGTTTAGTGTTAAAAACACTTATCCAACAAGAATCCTTGAAAACCTTTCTTTAAAATCACCCCAAAAAGCTTTGAAGTTTGAAAATGGATTAAAAATGATTTTATGAGTTTAAAACTGTCCAGGTATAAAATTACTCCACGATCGTGGAAACCTGTCAGGGCATAACTCTGCGAATGCGGAGACCTATCAGGCCACAACTCTGCGAATGCGTGACCCAGTCCGCGAACGTGTGACCCAATTTGCAAACGCGGAGCTTAGTGGACCTACACTTCTGTGAACGCAGAAAAGGAGGCTGCCTGCAACTAATAATGCCAAGTCTAATTTTTCTACTCGAAATGGACCCCCAAAACGCATCCAAACTCAGAATTTTACAAACCAAATATGTATCCATACCATAAACAACAATCCGGACTGAATGAATCATCAGAAATCAGTTTACTGCAAGTTGATAAAACTAGTTTAAAACTCAAAATACCAAAACTGCCCTCGAAAACTCTAAAAAGTATTTCGTGGCTATTTCTAGTATTAGTTTCACAATTCGAAACTAGTGAAACTGTCAAAATTCTGATATGAGCTTTCGAACTTCGAATGTTGACCAAAGTCAAACTTTAATTTCGAAAACGACTAAAATCACAACTTTGAGCTTAAAAACCTCATTTTAACTCCAAATTCAATTCTGCAACTACCTATAGTTTAGTTTTGATACTTTGGTGCTAATGGAATTGACGGATCCTCTATCCGACCTCCAAAACTCATAGTGACACAAAAACTCACCTTTTCGATAACTTAAGCCTCCAAAAATGCCAAAATTCATATTTTCAACTTTTAAAATTTAAAATTCCAGTTCCAACCATTCAAATAGTTCAAAATAGGCCTAAAGCAATATACAAAAGGGTAAAATAGTAATTTTCATAGATAATGTCAAAAATGACCAACCAGATCCTTACAAAACTAAAGCTCACCTAAGTGGTTGAGAATGTCGTCAATTATGAATGGAACTCACCGACGTCCCATTTCAGTGCATTTCAACTTCAACCTACACATTCAACACACTTAAAAAATTAACTGTAAACTTGGGTTGCCTCCTAAAAAGTACCTTAGTTTATGTCATGGCATGACGTGGTCATACCCTTAAGTATCGACCAAATACACCACATCAACATTTTAACACACAGGTCATCATCAAAATACAACTTCGATCTTTGTCTATTTACTTTGGAACTCGAATAATTACCATTGGCAAGTTCAACCACTCCATTTTTAAATACTCAAACCACTTTGAAAGGATCCAATCATCTAGACTTGAGCTTACCTAAAAAGAGTTGCAACCAAGAACTGTAAAGCAATACAACATCACCTTCGCTACATTCTTATTGTAGAATTCTAGCATTATGTCATTTCTTTGTTCTCTCTTTGTAGAGGACTTATCTCTCATAAGCTCGAAGTCAAAATGTCACCCCCCGGGAGGGTATCTCAGACATAAGTGGCCCTAGAGACTATTGCTAGTCTCCAAGCGAACCATTTAGCCTCATTAAAAATCATTCTATCAGTAAATCAATAGAAGACATTAGGATTAGCAAATAAGTAACAGCGGGCTACTCTACCTCATCACATATACATCAAGAATAAGGGCTCTAGGCCACAAGACTAGTCAAAAACATCTATAACATAAGATAGAATTATAAAAACAACTCAATTTAGAAAGAAAGGGGAAAGACCATAACATCAAACGATCATCTCTATGCCTATGAAGCCTCTATTTCTACAGTCTAAGAAGGTACCATGACAGGCCATGGTTACCACAAACTTATAAGAAATAACTTAAGTTGTAGGAAAGTCAAATAACTGGTATCTTCCGAATGCAGGGGAGGACTTACCAATGAATGGAACAAGGGGTGCTGAACCTCAACAAGTCGCCTGCTGAAGTCCTGCGTCAGCTAAAGCTACATCATGAAATGATGCA
Organism: Solanum medicagineum; assembly: GCA_026153255.1. NCBI lineage: Eukaryota > Viridiplantae > Streptophyta > Magnoliopsida > Solanales > Solanaceae > Solanum > Solanum medicagineum. The sequence goes on from JAPFFP010092129.1 coordinate 7,795, forward strand.
GCGCCAAATGGCGTTAGTACGTGGAATATACGATATGTAAAACGGTCTGGAAGTAAAAGTGTAGAGAGAATAACATGGAATAATATCAATTCATCAGGTACTTATCTCATCTCAGAATAAGGAGTAGACAATATCACATCAACATTAATCAAAACTCATATCATCACATCAATATTAGAGCACTATCAAGATGAAGCCTATCTGGGAGTTTCTCTAACCGGAAACCATCACCTATGAGCCGATGATGGTACAACGAAGCGATGTCATTGCCACATCCGTCCAGTACCTTGCCGAGGTAGAGGACTTTCTATCGGTGGATCCATAATACCACTAAGTCCTCTTTTGGGACTAAGGAAAACATCGAATTTCACTGTTCAATCTTCTCCTACATTAGCCATGTAGTTAATAAATGTGAGTGAGACTCACTCTTGCTTATTTTAGTGCTCAATACTCCTGACATGACTGAACATGCTCATAGGTCATCAAACATCAAAATTACTCTACAATCAGTCTCTTTCGGACAAAGGACATCAACTCATCTCGTCATCTATCAACTCAAGGAATTAGAAACATTCTTCTAAGATTAAGTTCAACCCTTTTAAGAATTTAAAGGAATCAATCTCATCAGCATCATCATCAACACATCGACTTCTGGACTAGAAACACAGCAAAAGTCACATACATATCATCAAGGTCCTAGACATCCACACCTAAGTTCATTCTTGTAATCTTTAGCAAAAGAAAATCATGTTGGGTTTATATAATAATTCAAAGAAGTCATTTAAGCAATAATTCAAGTTTGTGTTGATCATGAACTTAAGAAAGTACATAAGACAAGTATAAATTTCAATAGAATATTCAAGAATTTAATATACAGGACCCATTATCTTTAAATATCAGCTTACTTCTTTCTATGGAGCACATGGGAGAATAATCTCATGTTTTGGGTTAGCCTTACATACCTGGATTAAAGAATAATGCAAGTTCTTGCAAGAATTTGATCCCCAAATCATGGCTTTAAGCTTTCTCCCTTAAGGTTCTTCTCTTAGAAGTTGAATAAAATTAGGTTTTGAAACTCTTAATCTAAATAAAACGGACCTTAAACACATTTTTGGGACTTAGGATAGGTTGGAGAATGACCAAAATACCATTCTCGTATTAAAAGAAAAAATTCGCTTCGGAGATTACACATGTCCGCAACGCGCCCAGGGCATGGACAGTGCAATTTCTCCCAAAACTTCTCCATTGAAAATTTTAAAAGACCATAAGTGCCAGTCCGTGTTTTGTCTATGTCACGCCTCGGGAGCGGATTGACACTATTTTTTGATTAATTACGAAAACTTATTTTTCGACTTGGTTGCTCTAAAATCGGGTCAAGGCCATTTCCCCACTCAATTATTCGTGTTGATCGTAAATCCGGTCTCGAACTTTCCATTGGAGCTTGGGAAGACGCATTATGCACATGATTTCATTCTAGGGGTATTTTGATAATTTCACGGGTTGTTACATTATCTCTCCATTGGGATCATTCATCCTTAAATGATGAGTAAAGGTGGAATCATGGCACTAGTAGACTCAAGACTCATCTCAATACTTACTTGAAAATCTCGAACTCTCAACTATTCATCAACTTCTATAAACTCTACTCAAACTCAGGAATAGAGCAAGCACATCTACTCAAGAATAGAAACTTCAATCAAGTTAAGGATAGCAACATCACCTTCGACATCATCGTTGTTTGGCATGAATAGATGCAGGTACTTGATCGTCATAGCTTCTTTACCTTCCCACGTAGTTTCCTCAACAAATTGGTTCCTCCATAGAACTTTGACGAAGGTTATCTCTTTGTTCCTTAGCTTACGAACTTGAAGATCAAGGATTTGGACTGGAATTTCCTCATAGGACAGGCTATCTTTTACTCCTGTGCTCTCAAAAGGGATTACTAAGGTATGATCTCCCAAGAACTTTTTCATCAAAACGTGGAACATCGGATGGATCCCGTCTAACTCGAAAGGCAATTCTAACTCACAAGCGACCTTCCCGATCCTCCTCATGATTTGGTAGGGTCTGATGTAGCGTGGACTCAACTTCCCCTTTTTACTGAACCTCATGACTACCCTTCATGGGTGACACTTTCAAGTACACCTAATCATCCACCTCAAATTCCATGTCCCTTCTTCTCACATCAGTGTAAGAATTTTGGTGACTTTGTGCGGTCTTCAACCTCTCTCTAATAACCTTCACCTTCTTCATGGACAGGTGGACAAGATCGAGTCCAATCAACTCAGCTTCACCAACTTCAAACCACCCAATCGTTGATCTACACCTCCTCCCATACAAAGCTTCATAAGGGGCCATTTGTATACTTGCATGATAACTATTGTTGTAGGCAAACACAATCATTGCCAAGTGGTTATCCCAATTTCCCTTAAAGTCGAGAACACAAGCCCTTAACATATCCTCCAAAGTCTGAATGGTGCATTCTGCCTGACTATTTGTCTGAAGGTGGAAAGCTGTACTTGGATTTACGTTGGTACCCAATCTGTTCTGGAAAGATCTCCAAAATTGGGAGGTGAATGAGCTCCTCTGTCCGAGATGATAGACAAGCGAACTCCATGCAACCTTACAATCTCACGAATGTATAACTTAGGATACGCCTCTACAGTGTTAGTTGTCTTGACTGCCGAAAAGTGAGCGGATTTGGTCATCTTATCCACAATCACCCATATCGAATCATGTTGCTTTTGGGACCATGGTAAGCCGATAATGAAATCCATGTTGCTCATCTCTCACTTCCACTTAGGAATTTTGAAGCTCTCAGCTAGTGCACATGGCCTTTGACGTTCAACCTTGACCTGTTGACAGTTGGAACACTTGGAGACAAACTCAGCAAGATGAATAAAATATCGGGAGCTGTGAGATTCTTCCGTGATTCTCTCTCGAACATCATCAACATCGGGCACACACAATCTACTCTGGTATCTTAACACCCCATCTCCCCCTTTGGAGAAGACCGTTACTTTCTGCTTTTGGACAACTTCTTTCAATTGGAGTAATACAGGATCTTAGTCTTGCTTTTCCTTCACCTCTGACACTAAAGATGAAGTAAACCCATTTTAAATGTTGACCCCGCCTTCATTATTCTCCTCAAGTTGTACTCTCACTCGGGCCAATCTATGCACTTCCTTAGCCAATTCTTTCTTTCCTTCCTCCATATGCCAGTGTTACCCATAGATAACTTGCTAAGAGCATCAACAACAATGTTAGCCTTACTTGGGTGGTAGAGAATGCCTATGTCATGGTCCATGAGCAACTCTAGCCATCTCCTCTGCCGCAGGTTGAGCTCTTTCTGACTGACGACATATTGCAAGCTCTTGTGGTCAGTGAATATATCCATATGCACTCCATATAAGTAGTGGCACCAGATCTTAAGTGCGAACACGACTGCCGCCAACTCAAGATCATGAGTCGGATAGTTCTTTTCATGAATCTTAAGTTGCATAGAAGCATAAGCTATCACATTCCCTCTCTGCATGAGTACACAACCTAGTCCAACTCTAGATGCATCACAATATATCACAACGTTTTCTGTCCCATAGGGTAAGGTCAAACTTGTGCTGTAGTCAGTCTTATCTTCAAGTTTTGAAAACTTTGCTCAAATTCATCAGACCATTGGAACTTGGCCTTTTCCTGAGTCAACCTAGTCAATGCTGTAAACAAGGAAAAAAACCCCTTAACAAATCTGTAGTAGTAACCTGCCAACCCCAAGAAACTTCTTATATCAGTTAGAGAGGTCGGTCTGGGCTAGTTCTTAACCGCTTCAATCTTCTAGGCATCCACTTGAATATCATCATTCGAGACAATATGATCTAGCAAGGCCACAGACTTGAGCCAAAACTCACACTTCAAAAACTTCGCATACAATTCATGGTCTTTGAGAGTCTGCAATACCTCTCTGAGGTGGTTGGCATACTCCTCTTCATCCTTAGAGTACACCAGGATGTCATCAATAAATACGATTAGGAATATGTCAAGATATGGTCTGAATACCCTTTCATAAAGTCCATGAAAGTTGTAGGTGCATTAGTCAGCCCAATGGACATGATCAATAACTTAAGATGGCCATATCTTGTCCTAAAGGTTGTCTTTGGAATATTACATTCCCTCACCTTCAACTGATGGTAACCCGATCTGAGGTCTATCTTAAAGAAGCAAGAGGCACCCTGAAGTTGGTCAAACAAATCATCTATACTGAGGAGAGTATACTTATTCTTTATTGTAACCTTGTTCAGTTGTCGGCAGTCTATAAACATCCTGACAGACCCATCTTTCATATGCACGACACGAGAGAAACACTAGGCCTTATGAAACCCTTCTCTAGAAAGTCTTTTAATTGCTCTTTCAATTTAGCGCTTATAAGGTGGAATCGAGAGAGGTTAGGTATCGGGGAGAATATCAATCCTAAAGTCAATCTCCCTGTAAGGAGGGACTCCAGGCAGATCCTGAGGAAACACTTCAGGGAACTCATTTACAATCGGGACTGACTTTAGAGTGGGGGACTCGACATCGTTAGACTTAACCCGCACGAGGTAGTAGATACACCCTTTTAAGATTAGCTTTATTGCTCTAACATAGGAGATAAACTTGCCCTTAGTTGCAACAGAAATCCCTTTACATTCCTGGATAGGTTCATTAGGGAATTGAAACTTAACAATACAGGTCTTACAGTCAACGGAGGCATAACAGGCATAAAGCCAATCTATGCCAAGGATCACATCAAGATCCACAATCTCCAACTCTACCAAATTATCCCAAGTATCTCTATGATAGATAGATACTACACAATCCCTATAAACCCTCTCAGTCAGGATAGACTCACCAGTAAGAGTGGAAAGAGAAAAGGGTTCAAGCAAACACTCTGGAAGGATCCCAAATTTACTAGCCACATAGGGAGTTACAAAAGACAGAGTGGCACCCGGGTCAAGAAATGCATAACAATCAAAATTAAAGACCCGAAGCATACCCATAATAACATCTGGTGCTACCTCCTGATCCGGATGAAGACCCATGGCATAAAGATGATTTGTCTCGCCTCATGTACCCGTAGTTGTGCCCCTCTGATGACTGCCAACTGGGGGTGCTGCTTAGGACTGTGCTTTATTGCTTCCTTTACCTTATCACCTCTTTGGGCACTCATACTGGAAGTGACCAGTCTGGCCACATGAGTAACAAACATTTGTGCCTATATGGCACTCACCCAGATGGAATCTACCACATTTGCCACAAGGTGTGTTTCCCTTCGTACTTTGGGTCACACTAACCTGAGATTGAGAACCTTGGGCCCTGAAATTATGGTGGCCATAAGACTTCTTATCATACCTATTTTTTTAGACGGGCGTACTCACTGCAGAGGGTGCATAGTGAGAAGACGTTTTCTGAAAGTAGGATTTATTACTCTTGTTCTGTCTCTGCTGGCTAGGCTCATGCTCTACCAATTTTGCCTTCCTTTTCAGATGTTCTTCTCTATCTCTCTTTTTAGCTTACTCAGTTTGCTGGGCATATATCATAATCCTGGAAATCTCCATACCTGGGATCAATAACGCTGCTTTACATTCCTTCCTCACATGCCTACCCAATCTCGACACGAACTTCCTCATCCTTGCTCTCATGTCTTGGACCATCTCAGGAGCATATCTAGACATCTTAATAAACTTGAGACTATACTTCTTAACGGTCATTCCCTCTTATTTTAAGTTCACAAACTCATTAACCTTCGCCTCCCTCAACTCTTGGGGAAAGAAGTGGTCAAGGAACACAGCCTCAAACTCATCCCACTCCGCAGGTTTAGCATCTTCACCTCAACTATCCCCCTACTGTGTGTACCAGACATTTGCAACATCTTCAACTGATAGGAGGCAAGCTCAACTCCTTCAATCTCATTAGCATTTATGGCCCTCAAAACCTCCCATATCTCATCAATGAAATTCTGTGGGTCCTCTACTATCTTTGACCTCGTATAGATTGGTGGGTTCATTTGTAAGAAGTCTCTGAGCCGGGTTACAACTTTTGATTCCTGGGATCTAGAACTAGGGGCCTGAGTACCTCGACTATTGCCTTGGGAGGCCACTAATTGGGTGAGTATGGTGATGGCTCCCTTAAACTCTGCCTCTTAAGTGGGGGCCGACTGTGGTTGTGCAGGGGGTGCCTGTGGAACCTTAGCAGTTCTGGTAGGACGACCCCGTCTCCTCGTCCCCATCTGAATAGAGACTTCTGGTGGAGTATTCTCAGCAGCTGGGTCTGAGGCATCTCTTTGGGAAGTAGTACGTTTTTGTGGCATGATCTACAAGCGTGTAACCCACGGATTAGAAAAGAATTTTCATAGAGTTAGACTCTACCACACGAACTCAGAATACAGAAGAAGGGTAACTATTCCTAATGTCCTATAGCCTTCTGCTTATGAAGTGTGGTGCACAACACACTCATAAACAAGACTCTACTAGACACGCCTTCAAAGCCTTTCTAGGACACTTGAACTTTGTGCTCTGATACCAAGTTTGTCACGCCCCGGGAGGGTACCCTAAACGTAACTAGCACTCAGAGACTATTGCTAGTCCCCAAGCGAACCACTTGGCCTCATCACAGTAATTCTATCAATAAATCAATGGAAGACATCAAGGTTAACAAATAAATAACAATGGGCTACTCTACCTCATTCAAATCTACGTCAAGAATAAGGGCTCTAGGCCAATAGACTAGTCAACAACATCAATAGCATAAGATAGAATTATTAAAAAAGAACTCAATTTAGAAAGAAAGGGGAAAGACCCCAACATCAAACCATCATCTATATGTTTATGAAGGCTCTACTTCTATAGTATAAGAAGGTACCATAACAGGTCATGGCTACCACAAACTCATAAGAAATAACTCAAATCGAACGAAAGTAAAACAACTGGTGTCAGCCGAATGCAGGGGAGGACTCACAAATGACTGAAACTAGGGGTGTTGAACCTCAACGAATCGCCTGTTGAAGTCCTCTGTCTGCTAAATTTGCATAATGAATTGATTCAACGCCAAATGGCGTCAGTACGTGGAATGTACATTATGTAAAATAGGCTGAAAGTAAATAATATAGAGAGAATAACATGGAATAACATCAACTCATCAGGTACTCATCTCATCTCAGAATAAGGATTATACAATATCGCATCAACATCAATCAAGACTAATATCATCATATCAATATACTATTACTATCGAGATGAAACCTATCTGGAAGTTTCTCTAACCGACAACCATCACCTATGAGCAGACGGTGGTACAACGAAGCAATATCATTGCCACGTTCGTCCTATTATAAATCATAGATGTCATCCGGTGACTGGTACCATCAATAACTGAGACTTGTATTTTTTTTCAAATATTTAGTTTAATTTTGTACATGTGACACTAGTTTTAGGTTGATTTAGGTTGTTTTAGATTGTAATCCTATTAAGATGTTATCATATCCTTAAGAATTTCTTTATTTCCCTTTAATTTCTATTTTATTTGAGTTATATCACTGATTATGCTGACTTATCTTGGTGGGTTAAGGCAAGTGCCATCACACCCAAGTTCAGGTTGTGATAGTTAATTGATCCCCAAAATAGATAAAATTTTATATTTTTTATTTGTATATAAAAGTTCTTATCTATCGAAAAAAGAGTTTGAAATTTGACTCATTGACTAGATTTTTGCTGCATTTCACACTTGTCTACTCTTCATCTTGTTTTAGAAAATTTAGTACTCATTGTGGTACTTAGATGAGAAATTCAATGGTACTTATTTGTGCAGTTTGTTTCATCGTTTATTAATGGTATGAATGGCTTTATTTCAAATACTTCGATTGAATTCAAAAAAAAAAATATTTAAATTAGTAGTATAATGAAACAAAGTAATAACTTATCCTAGCTTATTGATGACATAGAAGACACACAAATTCTCAGTAATTTTATTATTGTCAATTTATAATCTCTTTTGAATGAATTAAATGATACTTGAATTGACGAGCTAATTGGTTAATTCAATGAAAAAATATGAAAACAATGGGTAAGCCTTTATTTTTTCTTGCCCTTTCACCGAGTCATGAATTTTTAGTTGACCCTACACTAGATGTTACTTAAAAGAAAAAAATATTTTTAGGCTGCCAAAATTATGGGTAAGTTTGGATAAGGATCAATATGTGGAGATAACCAGGATCCTCAATGAAAAAGAACATGTATGGAAGAACCAATGAAGGGGCTTGCCGAAAAAGGGAGAGATGAGCTTGAAAAGGGAATAATAGGTTTTAACAGAGAAAAGTTAAATGTGGGACTTAGGACCAAAATGATATTCAATTTGTATAAATTAAAGACTATTTCTACAAAGTTATATATATTAAGAATCAATAATTCAACCCCTATGCATGAAGGACCATTTTGATTATTTTCTCACTGTGAACACATATAACATGTCTTTCTAGTGACCAAATTGTCATTTTCTTGACTTGCCATAAAGTCCAAAAGTCTTCCAAGTTGACTTTGACATTGAATAATAGTAATGAAAAGTTGTTGAATAACATAAATTCTGTTTAGCGTTGTGGTTCCACCATCATAAAGCTCAAATCCCGAAAATTGCAATCTAGTTATTGAGAATCTTAGTTGAAACCTTCTCTGAAGTTTCCCATTATATTAAACTTTCAAAATTGGAACCTTCTCTAATAGCCTTCACATTCAATCATGAATCAGAAGTTGTGCAATAGCAAAGCACTTCATTAGTTCCTCCTCATCCATAAATATCACAATATAGCTCAATTGGTGTAAGCATGAGTAATTTGAAGCCGACATTGAGTTTTGAACAAGGATGGCCTATATTATAAGATAAAGCTATCAATAGGGTTATCTTCCTTGTTGAAGAAGGCCACACTTCCAACCAATTCTCTTCTCAAGATTATATGCATTTATATACGTATCCTATTTCATTCTTTCCGATTCAGAATTTTAAGTTCATGGACGATTTTAAGTTAACTCAAATTTGTCTATGGACTTGTATTTCCTGACTGTATTATCTAGAGTAGTCCATAACATGTGTGGTAACAATCCAGCTGGCCCTGAAGCTCAAAAACTATATCTGCAATATAAGAAAACAATAAAAGATTATATCTCCTCAAAGGCAAGTGAAACTTTCGAGATTTTTACGTTCATGCTTGTTACTTTTTTTTCGTTTTGTTGATATGATCGGCCGATGCTACAGGTAGTTCCATCTATCCAGGGAAAGAAAGATGACATCTTGTTACACGAACTTGTTAAAAGGTGGAATAATCACAAAATCATGACCAGGTGGCTTCTCAGGTTCTTTCATTATCTTGACAGATACTTAGTGCCTAGAAGAAGTCTCCCCTCGATTCAGGAAACTAGCCATTCGACTATCTATGAATTGGTTAGTTAGAATACTTAGTCATTTTTATGTTGGATCAATTAGACGAATAATGTCTGTGTTTTCATGCATCTTAATAAATTGTTGTAGGTCTATGGTGAAATGAATGATGGAGGGAGAGATGCTGTAATATGTTTGGTAGGTTAACTTGGATCTTTGAATTTTGGTGTCTATTTAATTTATAATTAGCTACTGCGACTGCTATAATAAGCTAATGTTCTAACAATAAGTCAAACTTTAGCAACTTATATTTGGCTAAAGTGATTAGCAACTTCAGCTTCGGAATGGTCGAATTAGCCTAAGAGCATATCCGGTGCAATTATATCATGGATTTAAAATTTGACCGCTGAAATCGGTTAATAGTTGACCCATTCAACCCCCTCAAGAATCGTGCCCCAAATGAGAATTTTGATAGCGTGGTTAGCTGCGAAACATCAATTTTGGTCTCGGACAACCCCTTATTTGATACTGGGGACGTCTGGGTGCAATTTGACCCCCCAGGGGCATTCTGTTAAACGTTGTGTATAAATAAGTGGGACCTTTACTTTATCATAGGAAACTCCATTGGAAATTCTGAACACACCGTTGGATCCGAAACGTCAAAATTCATATGGTTACATAGTTCATTTATGAAAATCGAAGTCCGGGCGAGGCAAAAACGATGGAAAAGAGATTAGAAGGTTGCTCAAAAGAGAGATGCGACATGGCCAAATTTGAAGATACCATATGGTGCGTTCAGGCACTATCATGTGGCAGAGGTGGGTCAGCCATGCATGTCTATATATATAAGATGTGTTTTTAGGATAGGATATGCATATTTTCCCTCTCAAATTCATCCGGTAATAACTTCGGCATTTTATATCTTATTTGAGTAATTGAAAAGCCAACATGACTTGAATATTTGCAAGGAATGTTGTGCTGAAGTGAGATTCGGAATTTGACGTGTATTTTGAGGTAAATTCACAAATTTATCTGATCACTTTCTTGAAATTAGTGAAAACTTCATGTGTTGATTTCGTAACCGATTCTTGACTAAATTAAGTGAAATGTGAACCTAAATTGTTCTACGTTCTGAGTGAACCACTTTCGTATGCTGGGTGTATACTGATTTTGTTCGATTTTTGAGAATTCTGATTGAGAAAGTTTTGAAAAGAATGTTTTCTCGATAAAGGTCTTAACTTCATTTTTGGGCCTTTTCTCGGTCTTTTGGGGTCCATTTTGGGCCGAATTATTTGTTGTAGACTTAGGGTGATGTGGGGACCATTTTTTGAGAATTTGTTTGAGATTTCAAGTGTGGACCCTATTTTCTCCGTTTTAGGCCCGATTGACGTACTTTTGCCCATTCTTTACGTTTTTGTAGCAAATTCGATCGTATTGACCTTGTAGATTTTATTTTAATAGTTGAGCACCATTGGAAAGGGATTCAAAGGGGAAAAACTTGGCTATATTGACTCAAAGAAAGAGACATCGAATGCGAGGTAGGTTAGGCTTTCTCTAAACCCTAGACTGAGTTGAAATGTTTGTATATTTGAGTTGGAATGTATAGAAATGTACCTTTAATGGGTTGAGTGGAATTTATGTTGTATATAGCTGTTTGAGAATCTGCATGTGTTATATATAGTGATATTGGACTATAGTTGTTGTATTGAGAGTTGTGTTCGTTGTAGCTGCTATACTAGCTGAATTCTTATACTATGTGTCTACAGGAAGGGCTTCAAAAGGGCTGGATGGGCTGAGAACATATGACAAGTATGTACACTAAGCTTGACTCTTGTTTGTATGTGTGTATGGTCTAAGGCTACCGAAATATACTAGCTATTGAGGCAGACTTGTGAATACATGCTACCTTGTGAGTTGAATTTAGTATCTTTATCTGGATGGTATGTGTATGCATGATGTAGATGCGGTTATTCACATCTTTTCTGAGTACTTGTGGTAGAATTTGCTGGTTAAAAGCACAATTATGCTCTGCCTTGTGACTTATATGATCCTGGATACCGTTGTTATTTTTTATGGACTTGTGCTACTAGTTGGTGATAGGAGTGCGACCATATTAGTGAAGGGTGAGTTTTATCCTACAGGCTTCTCGAGATTATCTACGGTGAGACACTAGCTAGGTGGGTTAGTTCTGGGTATTGATACCCTATTTAGAGAAGGGCACGTTATCAGTGGGCTAACATATGTTTGCCTTAGGTGATATCCTTTAGAACAGCTGGGTTGCGACATGATTCTAGATAGGTTCTTCCGTTTTATCTAGACTCTTGGGCCTTAACTTAGGTTATATCGACGCTGCCCTATGAGTCATTTTACATAGAGAAGAAGCGTGGGAAAGTTAGAATATAGGCTAGTGCTTTGGGACAATCATGTGTTCTGACTTGACTCGTACTTGTATAAGGGTGTCGAGCTTGTAGCTACTGAGATATGTTGACTAAGAGAAAGCCAAAAGACCCTCTCACGGCCCTGAGGAAGCCAAAAGACCCTCTCACTTTGTTCAAGCTGAATTACATCCACCCTCTCATCGGGTATGAATTCCTAAATCCATTTACCTCGACCAGGATCAACTCCTTCTATGCCCCAGGAAAAGGCGAAAAGTAAAGCAGTCATCAAGCCAGAGCTAGTTTCACAGCTACCGATTCGCACCCGCGGGTCAAAGAAGACCAAAAAAATCTCGATTCAGCATAAGCAAGGGATGAGAGAGGCCTTACGAGGGCTCTTTCCCACTTAATAGATTCTTTCCTTCGTTACGGCGGTTGTGGGTACCCGCCGTTCAGAGATGCTATCAGAGTAGGAAAGTTAGCCAAGTTCTCCTGCCTAGTTTAGATAAAACACCCCTTATCGCCCCACGACATCTGGTTAGGACACAAAGCTTATTCTATTCCAAAAATAGCAGATTCTATTATATAACAGCATTCTGCCTTTTCGAAGACAGAGCACTCGTGGCACACACTTGTCCCTTTGCCTTAGAAAGAGTTCAACCCACTTGAAAGAGGAAAGGGGAGTAGGCATAGTATCGAAAAGTACGGATTCGGGGTTCATCCCTCAATCAAGCGCTACTTGAAAGTCAGGATCGATTCCACTCTCAGTTAGTACATACCTTTTTTTTAAGCAAGAACTCTTAATCGTTCGTATCCCATACCCAAGGGCTACTTCATTGAAATGATGGTCAGAGTTTACAAGCTGCTTTGATAGAAGCAGGTTAAGAAAGATAGCAGAAAGTGCTAGCATAAGGAAGAGATTCTGTGGATGGAAAGAGGCCCTTCCTTGCTTTCAAGGTTTCGGCAAACAAAGTCAAAGGATTCTTTGTTTAAGTTTAATAATAAAGTAAAGGAAATCGGCCTGCTCTTCTCTCTTTTCTCTATTGAACTATGGAAAGCACTTTATAGTATAGTAGCGACACGGATTCACCACAACTTATGACTTCGCCAATGGGGCAAACGAAGGCTAACCCGTTCTGGTTGTTATGACTGGCAAGAATCGGTAGGTTCTTTCAGTGCGCTTTGGTCCTTCTTACAGAGACTATCCTTTG
>JAPFFP010092174.1:0-20768 GCA_026153255.1 Solanum medicagineum
TACTTCAAATTCAATGTGTGATGAATTTTCTAACCTTATGAGAAGTGAATTTGAAATGAGCATGATGGGTGAACTAAGCTTCTTTTTAGGTTTACAAATCAAACAATCCTTTGAAGGTACTTCAATCTGTCAAGAAAAATATATCAAAGAGCTGTTGAAGAAATTTGAAATGGGGGATTCAAGACCAATTGATACCCCTATGGGCACAAATTCAAAGTTGGATACTGATGAGTCAGGAAATCCTGTAAATGAGACAATGTACAAAGGTATCATTGGATCATTACTTTACTTAACTGCTAGTCGACCTGATATTGTTTACAGTGTAGGAATGTGTGCAAGGTTCCAAGCAATGCCTAAGGCATCCTATTTAAAGGTAGCAAAAAGGATTCTTAGGTACTTGAAGTAGATATGGAACCTGGTCCTATACTATCCTGCAGGTGACACTTTTGAACTTGTAGGATATGCTAATGCTAATTATGCAGGTTATCAAGTGAATAGAAAAAGCACATCAGGAATGTTTCATTTCCTAAGATCATGTTTAGTTTCATGGGGAACTAAAAAGCAAAACTCAGTTTCTCTTTCAACTGCAGAAGTTGAATATGTTGCTGCTGCCTCATGTTGTGCACAAATGTTGTGGATCAAACAACAACTCAAGGATTTTCGTGTAATCACACATATAATTCCTTTGTTATATGATAACACAAGTGCCACTTAACATGGCAAAAAATCATGTTCATCATAAAAAGACTAAGCACATTGATGTAAGACATTATTTCTTGAGAGATAATATTGAAAAGGGGAATGTCATCATGAAATTTTACAAGACTGAAGATCAATCGCCGACATTTTCACTAAACCTTTGAGTAAAGAACTGTTTGAAAGGAACATGTTAAAGTTGGGAATGCTGAATAGTACTTAATCTTCTTTCTTTTCTTTTAACTATAATAAGGGAGCAGGTGTCCTAATTATTGATTTTTCATAATTCTGATAAAAACTCATTCATGCAGATTTATACTCAAAGTGGATTGATAAAAGTTAAAGAAGAGGAAATAGCTTCAGTATTCATAATTTTGCAGAGGGACGGGACCTGGTCCTTATCAAAGGTTAGCATTCTTAATATTGTGAATTAATTATTGCCTTCAAAAACTTTCAAATGCCACGTGTCAACTTCCCCTTCATTTCTGTGTCAGAATGAAGGGACGTGCCTTCTCTGAAAGGGTACCAGACACGTCCCTTCACATTAATAAAAGCTCTTCTTCTTCCTCTACACTCTTTCTTACTCTATTTCAATTTCTTTTTCTCTCTCAACAAAATTTTTCTTCTTCTTTCTTCTTCATCTAAATCATCTTACTAAAAAAAAAGTCATCTTCATCATCAAATAAGAACACTTCATCTCAAAATTCTCCAAGAGTACAGGATCTTAATGAACTTGTGATCAGTTCTTCCATAGACGAGGCCTCACTTAATCCTGATGAATCAGTACCTTCAATGGAAGATACTTCAAAAAATAGGTGAGTCTCCTCTTCCCGTCTCTACTTTTGAAGAAAGCCCTAGTAGATTGTCTCCGAAACCTCTGATGATTAGTTCTGTACTTCAACACATTCATAATCAAATCCCTCTACTATTTGAATATAAGGAATCCAGTGAAATTGGGGTTGATGAAAATATATTAGACACTTCAGGAAATGATTATGTGTCTGATGTTTGGACTGGGGCAAATACACAGGTATTGAATCTTAAAATGTTGTTGAAACTGAAGTAATTGAATATGTTGAAAAATTGGGAATAAGGGTGTTGATATTATAACTGAGGGTGCTGTTGAAACTGAGATAACTGAGGGTGTTGATAATGTGACTAAAGGTTGTGTTGAAACTGAAATGACTGAGGGCGTTTATGAAATAGAAATTACTAAAGGAAATGTAGATGAAAGTGATAAGAACATAGAAAAATCAGATGATAATGATATGCCTATAACCTCAGTTGTAGGAAAATGAAAAGAAAGGCTACCTTTTCTTTTCAACAAGAACTGAAGAAAAGTCACTTCCTACAAATCAAAGCCCACTAGAAGTTCATCTAGGATACTCCTGCAAGAAGCCTGTGTAGACAACAAGGTAAAACCTTTCAAAATAAAAGGAAAAGGAAACACAAAGTGTTGAGAAGAGTGTTCCAAAAGAGGATGTGGTTGAATTGTCCTCAAAAGAAAGTTAAGAAGAAGGTAAAACTGGTAAGAAGAAAGGAAAGGAGGCTGTAAGAAAAAGGAAACAAAGTTCTGCAAAAAGTCAAAAATTAGATAAAGGGAAGAAAGTTGCAACAGAACACAAGGAAAAGGAAAGTGATAACACAGAAGAAAAGGTTTAGAGGAGGTACCTGGTCTTTCTCAAGAATTGACCAGAGAAGAAAGACAAAAGATACTAAGAACTCAAAAAAGTTCTTGGTGGAAGGGTAACAGACCCAAAATTTGCTGACAGGCCAGGTCTGATTGATCTGGTTGATGCTTTGGACTTACAGGGATGGACTCATTTATTTTTGGAGTAACTTGTTCCCACACTCCATGAAAATGAGATAAAAAATTTCTACTACAATTTATGGTTGAATGATGATGGAAGCATCAATTAATACTATGGTCAATGATCAAAATATTCATTTAACAGAATCAATTTTGAGTGAGATTTTAAAGGTCAATAGGGTAAGGATCAGAAGTGTTGCCAAATGTTTACCAACCCTAGAATTCATCTCTGAAATTGTGAAAGGGACCATTCCAAAAGGCACAAATGTGCCTAAGAAGTTCATGAAGAGCACCTACCAAATCATTTTTGAGTTTGTTAACAAAGTTCTTCTGCCAAGGAGTGAGAAGAGGACAGTTGTTATTGCCTAAAATCTCTTCTTGATGGAAAAATTGAGTTCTTTGGAAGATATAAATTTGGCAGGGATCATGATGGAGCATATTAAAAAATAGTAACTAAGAAGGATGGTAAACATGGAATGGCCTATGGTTATTTGCTTGGAAAGGTGTTAGAACATTACAAAATTCCTCTTGGTGTGGGAATCAAAGGGACCATCAAACAGGCTTTGCCTTTACATACTCCTATCCAATGTGAATGCTTGGAGGATAGAGAAGTGAAAAATAGGAAATCACAGACATCTAAACTGCTTTAAGTGCAAGAGCAGCTCAGACATGAAATTACTGGTCTGTCTGCGATCATACAACAGAAAGATATGGAGATTGCAAAGTTGAAAGCTGTTTTGGGGCAGACTACTTCTGAGGTAGGACCTAGTACCTCATCAAACTTGGCAGCTCTTCAGGCAGAAAATGTATCCCTGAAAGAAGAGAATGTAAACCTGGCAGCACAAGTGAATGAATTGAAGGACAAACTAATTAGAAGTTATGAGAGTTCAGTTGCCTCCATGATACTTCTACTTCAAAACCTTACTACCAAGCCTTAATCCTAAATCCTACCTTTCATTTTGTTGGAAATCATTAAGACACTAATATTTTGATGCTACTTTAATTGTATTTTTATGACTGCTGAAGTTTATTCCTATCTATAGCATTATCTTTCCTTATTTAGTGCTTGAGTTTTTTTATCTTTATTATTGTTTAAATCATAATTTGGTTTACTATTATCCTTTTTAGATGATGTCAAAAAGGAAAAAAATAATGAGATTATAGTGTGAAAATGATGAGATTTTATAATTAGTGTGTGGGTTTGCTATAAGGTTTTTGGTTGGTTGGTGTTGGTTTGCTGATGGTTTGTTGTTGCTGTTAAGTGTGTTTATGTATGCTGCTGTAAGGTTTGTTTAGGTGTGTGGTTTGGGTGTGATGATAGTAATGCTATTGTTTTGGTATTTGGTTAAATGTGCTACTGCTTTGATTAGTGGGTTATTTGGTGTAGTATTGCTGTTGTGATTTCACTGGGATGAAAAATGTTGACATTAGTCATTGATAGTAGCTGTGTGAAAATTTAAGAGGAATTGCATTGCACGTTGCTGTGTAAGGGTGTTTTTCTGATAGGGGGAAGGAAACTGATAGGGGGAACCTGATACAATTTTAAATCTTCAAAATCATGAGTTTGTCATCATCAAAAGAGGAAAATTATTAAGTTGAAGTTTTGATGAATTAACAAACTTATTTCTCAGTATGAATGTAATGTGGTACCAGGTCTCATATCAGAAAATGAACAACTAAAATCTTATCTGAATTAATACAACTTGCCTGTTGTATTTAGTTGAAGCAATCATACTCTTGTATGACCAAATACAAGCGTGTTGCTGATGTATATTAAAATAGTGCAGAATCATTATTTTAATATATCCTAGAAGAATATACTTTATGGGATAAAGGAAAAGGTGTAAGCTTTATTCCTTATCATGAAAGTATTATTATTCTAAGCATTACAACAACATCATTTTCCTTATAAAGCTTAAAGCAAATGGAATGAAAAACTGTATAACATTTCTTCAACATACAACATTATCTTCTAAATTAAGAATAAAGAAGATAAATGGATGGAGGTTGTAAAGCATGTTTAATAGTATGGTACATGACAAAGAGCTTCAAACAATGATGATGGACAGCATTGGTGCACACGACAAGGAGCTTCAACAAGAGTATATATTGAAGCATTTGAAGAATGAAGAAATCATCCAGAGAAAAAGTGTAAAAAAAAGTCTTCGTGAGAAGAAAGAAATCATCCTCAAGAATAACTTGTTTACTACTTTGTTCTACTCTTGTCTTTGTTGTTCTAAGGATTTCTTCAATGTGTGATTTTTCATTCTTGCATCTGTAAACCAATTCCTACACTATAAAGGAACTTGGTGTTTTGGTCAAAATAATTCTTCTTGTATTCTGGGTCCTTAGCTAGAGTTAGCTAAGAAGAAAAGTCTAAACTAGTTTGGGGAAATTAGTTTAGTGGGCAGCAAGGGGTTGTTGCTTAAGTGGAAACTTTCAGATATCATTATAACAGGGAAGGAATTAGGAGGTTAATCCTTAGAATTACAAGAGGTTGTAATGATTTTCGCTCTTAGATGATAATGAAATTTCGTTGAAATCCTGAAGGCAAGTCGTGATTTTTTACTCCCTTGAGCAAGGAGTTTTTCACGTAAAAATCTTGACATTTTTACTTCTGTTCAGTTCATTACTGTAACGAGGGACCTGGTCCCTGGTTAGATTGGCAGCACCCATTCTAACAATTACACCATTAAATGTGATTTATAAGTATCTATATTAGTTATGTTGCTAGGAAGGATAGATTTCCAAAAGTAGTGATATTGAATCAATTTTTTACTTGAATCCAATCAATTTTTTGAAAAATTTCAAACATTGGCATTCCTCAGTGGACGTGACTGTGCTGAAAATAGCAAAGATGAATGCGGTGAAATGAAATTTTCTTCCATCAAGCACCCACTTAATGAAAAGATTGATGAAGATGTAGATTATGATTTGAGGTGTGAGTTTGCTAAATTTGTGGATAAATGGACTTTAAAAAGGAGATCCACGTATTAATTATAGTTTTAGTTGATCTTTTTCTTTTTCTTTTGATTACATCTTTTGGCTTTTATAATTAATTAAATTTATATTAATTAGATATTTATTTATTTTATAGGAGTTGTGTTGATAAAGTGTACCAAAAGGGAAAAGATTTTTTAAAACAATCGTTTGTTTATGGTGATCATTTCATAAATACGAGGGATTGGTTTCATAGGCTGAACTATGATGGTCGAACCTTAGATGATATGATATGTTTTTATTGATCACTTTTTAGAAGTAGACTTTGCGTATACATAAATTTTGCTAGTATTTTGTCTTATTTATTAGTTGTTATCTGTTCATTTATGTATTGTTAACACAAATCAACTTGTAATGATTTAACTGTGATTTATATTTCAATGTTATTTTTTGTATCTTGTTTGATCAATAGGCAACAATATTATTTATTACAGATTGTTATGTTTGCTGATTTGAAGCTTTTTTTTTTTATATAAAATTTTATTGAGACTTGTATTACATGTATGTGGTATGTTGGTTTTATATTTTATTGCAATTTTAATGTGGTTGCCATTATATATGATTTTATTGTTAGTTTTTGATACATTTTTTTTCTTTTTCAATATATTGATGTCATATTCGTTCTATTACTTGAGCTTCACAAATATGATGCACAACCACTAATTTTTCATTTAGTGGCAAGATCACGTCATTGTACAAGCAGTTTATGAAGTGTGATATGAATTTTGGCATTGTTAATGAGGGAGATGAAGTTGCTAGATTTGTTCTTGGCGCTTCCGTTCCCTGTTCTTGTCCTTGGTTTTCAGTTGATCATGTTTTAATTCCTATATTTACTTCATTGGGTTTTGGGAATTTTCATCATCAAAGATAGGACCATTCATGTATACGATTCTATGTGTGGTTCTCTACATGCTGTTGAACCCTATGCAGCATTGATTCCACACCTATTCTATGTTACGGAATTTTCTAAGCCATTCAATCACCACTTCAAATTCTTTGCGATTTGTTGATGGTTTGCCAATTCAAAAGTATAGGTAAGTTCATTTAAGTTGAATGTATCTACAATTTGTCTATTTTTATGTTAAGTTAATGGAATTTATTTGGTATTTTTATAATTGCTTTTGCAAAATTTTTCATTCGCAAGAGAAGATCAACATCGAAATCGACTAGCATGTCTTTTGTGGAATTTATGGACTGAACGAGCAAAAACAACAAGCTGAGAGCGATTCAGAATTTCCAAAGAGAAACCCGAAGAACAAGGCTAAAATCCAAATTTTAAGAAATGTAGCTACATAAATAATTTAAGGGACGTGCTTTTATTGTTTTTATCTTTATGTTTGGACACTTGATTTATATATTGTAGGATTTTTTAAAGCTTTTTTGGAATTTAGCTCTTCTTTAATGTTCTTTATAATTATTAGTTTAATGTTCTTTGGGATTTATTGTTCATGTACAGATCAAATCATAGAGATAGAGAGAATGTTATCGGAAGATCCTCGTCTTACAAATATCAAGCTCCAAAATCAAAAGATATTGATGAGTAATGATTCAAACATAGGAAAAAGTAACTACTTGGATTCAAATACAGACACTAACAAATGTGTAAAACTTATGGTAGGTATCACTGGATATCATATAAGAAGTAAACTCATTACCTATATTACCATTACCCCAAAACTATAAAAAGTTAGTCATTAATTAACCTCTGCAATGAAAGAATAGTGAATATAGATTGAAACCTTATGAAGAACACAGACCAAAACTTTTCAAACTTTGATAGGATGTTCTCGAGTCGAGGGTCTATCGGAAACCATCTCCCTATCACACAAAGATAGGGGTAACATCTACCTACATCTCACCCTCTCCTGACTCTACTTGAAGTGCATTTGTAGACAGATTTCTAATTTTAAAGAGAGACCATGTTAGTATCAAATGCAGAAAGCAGCAAAAGCTGCTGCAATAAACAAAGAACTGAGAGATGTGAAATGTTCATGTGGCTAGACACAGACAACAGTATAATATCCTCCAATCTTATCACATGGATAACTGCAATAAGAATCATATACAAACTAAAGAGAGTTGACAGAGAGTACTAAAATAGCCGTGTCTGTGTGACAATTTTGTAAGTTAGAATGTCCGAAACAACCTCTCAACCTTCTCAAAGTAGGTAAGGCTGCATACACACCACCCTCCCTACCACACCTCGTAGGATTACACTTCGTATGTTGTTGCAAGTCGTAGAGTAGTATGTACTAGTTGCAAATTCAGTATACAGCCAGAGGACTTCTAGAATTAAATATTCAAATTCATCAGAAAATAGAAACATTGAACTGATTTCATAACCAAATATAGCTACACTAGGTTCTCAAACGAGGAGATGATAATGCTACCCAACTACTGATCACTAAAGGGAAGGTCAAAATTCACACATGAAGTACTTTTACGAAAAAAAAAAAATATATCTCTCTCTCTATATATATGTACATAAACAGTATAGCTACATATTAGATAAAAATTACCATATCTAGCTTCTATTATTTGTTAAGCATGTTTCTACATGTGCGTCGGTTATGTCCTCCACATTGTCCACAAGACGTCTTATATATTTTTGATTCTGTTATCCAAGCTCGTTCTTGTCTCTTCTTTTTGGGTCTTTCAGGCACTTTTATTTCCTTTTGGATACAGTAAAATTTCTTCAGCCACTTCACGTGGTAATGTCCATGTACTCTAGTCTGGCATTGGATTTATGGGGACAGCATATGTCTTCATCACATATTCCTTGGTATAATATTCTGAGCTGTAGTCTTCACCATCCAAACCTTTGCTTGTTAGTATGGACAAAGCGTGTGGGCATAGTAGTTCGTCAAGCTGAAATCTTCTACATGTACAAGTTTTTTCTCTTATGCAAACGATGAATGCTTTCCCCATGTGGGTGACAGTATGCGGGTATTCACTTGCTATTGAGGAAATTAAAATTTTGTTATTATTAAAAATTAATCAATAGATTATTTGATAAATTAATAAATCTTACCATAATATGTTGGGAAGCATCTAGATTGTCAGCAAGAATGGATTCATATTTAGCAGTTTGCTTTGTATTTGCTTAGTTCTCATAGTTCCATCTGTCAATCAATTTACGCATCTAGAAATCGAATATTTTTGGGATTCCTTATTTTATTTTTGATTTTTACTGGAAGATCTCGCGCGTCTTTTGTTGCCGAGTTAATTGATTCTGCTGTGTTAGAAGTCATGGTCACTTGTTGAATGTGCTGTTGACCATTTATTGTATCCAATTTCATTCAAGTAGTCCTTCACTTCGATAATCAATTCGATTAACCTCAGCCATATAATAGTCAAATTCTTGTACTGTATATGCACGATCCATTGCATAAAATACCTCCCTTATTTGTTTTTTATTTCTTTTGAAATTGTCCTTGATATTTTTCCATAAATGCCACATACAAGCATAATGTGGTAATTCTGGATAAACAACTGATGCAACTCTAATTATGCTTTGATGTCTGTCGGAGACAAAACACATCTTTTCCCTTTCTCCAAATGCTTCTTTAAAGATTACGAAGAACCATTCCCATGATGCATTATTTTCCGAATCAACTATGGCGTATGCCAATGGTAGTATATGTCCTAAGCAAAAATTCATAATTAGGTGAAAAAAAAAAAAGTTATAATGTGTGAAATAAGAATTGATTTGGATAAATTAAATGATACATACATAAATACCTATTGAAGTCTTTGAAATTATATTAATAATGTATACTTACCTCCTGCATCTTGACAACTTG
Source organism: Solanum medicagineum (assembly GCA_026153255.1). Lineage (NCBI taxonomy): Eukaryota > Viridiplantae > Streptophyta > Magnoliopsida > Solanales > Solanaceae > Solanum > Solanum medicagineum. Next base: position 9,310 of record JAPFFP010092174.1, read on the forward strand.
CAGTTACAAATGTCCTGCGATATGACGCTTTTAGAAAGCTGCCATCAACTACTACAACGGGTCTGCAATTCACCCAGCCTTGTATAGATGAATTTAAAGCCGCAAAAGCATAAAGAAAATGTCCATCGGGAGTTTTTTCTAATCTGACAAATGATCCAGGATTTGATACCTTTAGCATATGCAAGTAACTCGGTATCTCAGCATACGAATCTGATGGATCGCCTCTCACCATTTTCAATGCTTTTAATTTTGCTCTATGTGCTTCCAGTAAGTCAAATCAAGTTCAAATTGCACTTTCATGTCACGAATTATGTCTCTAGCAGTGTATACAACCTTTGGATCATGTAATTTATGCTTTATTTCTCTTCCAAGTACAGTTGATGTAGCAATTCGTTGAGACATGAATCGATCCTTTGTTGGGCATGTATGTTCCGCAATAAAACATCTAACTTTGAAATTCTTTTACTTTTGTAATGCTGAGCTTTTCAGTTTCCATGCAGAATCATCATTTACACATCGAAGATAATACCTGAAATGTAGTAAGACATGCTATAATTATCAAATATGTCAAAAATTGATAATTGATTATATCTTATATGTTAAACGTTGATTTATATTTATACGCGAGTAAAGCAAATAGTAATTTTACGTATACTTAATCTTTTAAGTAAGTATAGTTGATACATTACAATTTGAAAATATATGATTAAATTTGATCACGAAATTTGCGTCAAATCATTTTTCAATTTGTAAGTAAATTCATTTCTTTTAATATATAAGTTCTATTACCTTGAAGCATTTGACGCGTACACCTTGTATTGGATCTTCTTGCGAATACGTAATTTTCAATGACAACCTTGAGAATTTTCTTTCCCTTGTAAAGCTGGCTTTCCTGTGGTTCATTAGTTGTAACACTTTCAATTATTCTGCACTGGCTGAAATATGCAGTCTCCCGAGCATCCATATCGATATTATCAATTAAATTCAACTCGTCTGAAACGTTGGCTCCATGAGCAGTCAACTGGGTACTGCTACACTCAGTTTGTTCCCCATCAATTGGAAGCGTATGTGTAATGATCCGATCGGAAATGGCAAACGTTAAAAAGAAAAAAAAATTATATGCACCACATCTTGCCTCAATTATGCATAGGGTCACTTGTCCACTTGAAAAAGAAAGATAAAAAGATATATGCATCACATTTTGTCTTGTCTCCCAATTATTATACACCATTCTCTTTCCCTTTATATTCTTTGGTATTGGTACTATGCATTAAGAAGAAAGAAAAAATTTGGAGTAGCGTAGATAGAGGAGAATGTCATGACCAGTAACTATATAAATACAATTTGTGCAGTTACGGTAGTGAGGTAGGTTTGTCTATCCTTTTTTGAGATTGTCATTGAGTTATTCAATATTCGTATGTTATGATTTATGAAATGAGCTAAAAAAATTTCTTATAATATCCGCGTGGAAAACTTTAATTATATATGCAGTTATTTTTGAAAGTATGAAAATCCTATACAGATGGTTAAATTGTTAATTAGTATTAATTATGAAAGAACTATTTTGCAGCCTGTTAATAAATATGAGGGATCCTAAAATAACACAACTGATTACAACTAATTTGAAAATCAAATCAAAATTGCCGGAACTTATTGATTGATAACATATGGTTATAGAAAATCAGAAAATAATATATACCCATCTGAGCAGCAGACCAAAGCTTTTAAAGAAAAAGAATATGAGCGAGGAATCGAGTGAAACGTTTTTAATGTCAAGCTTTAGAAAGACAACTAATTACAAAGACAAAGCAGGGGAAGGATCAATTTTAAACAACAGCAAGATTAAGCTTACCTTAATAAGAAGCAACAATTCAAATTTACGTTAGTATAAAATGGAATTTTCAAGAAGAGGAGAGACCTAGAAATGGTTGCTTTACAGGAAGCCTTGCATTTAACAAGACTTAATAGAGAGGTGGAAGCACAACTCTCAAAATAAGAGTACACGTACTAATTGATAACACAATCATACTTGTAATCTGATAATTGGCTTAGCCATAGGTGGAGGTTATTTTTTTATTTATTGATATTATGAAATTGTGTTGTTTTCCATGCACAAATAGATGTTGTATTCATCAGCTTTAGCTTAAAAAAATTATATCTTTATATAAATCTGAAAAAGGCTGTAGGAGTTCCCTGTATCATCAAAGCACCCATACTCACTGGACCCCACGTTCTTAATTTTTTTTAACTAAAGTAATAATTTTTAACTTGTCAATTAAGAAAATGTTCTACGAGAGTTGGCGTTGTATTAGAGCAGTTTGTTTTTAGTATTTTCTAATATAATATAAAATAATAAATATGAATATAATATTAACTTGAATCCATTAAGCTACCTGCTTGAATTTCCTTTTATAATTTTTTTCCTTTTAATTCATTTTAGCTCCAAATCTCTTCATTTTCGTGTTAAATTAGTCCTACAAGTTAATTGCACTATCTAGTACAACTCACAAAAATCATGCTCGGGAAGGATGAATAGAAGTATTAATTATGTGACAAATGATGACAAAAAATATGTACTTTTGGCATAATCATGGGCATAAAATTGAGAATCGTAACTAAATTGGGTAATGATAATTTTAAAACGTGATGGAGAACTTTAAAGAGAGCAATATCCCAATATGTATAAAAGAGGATGGAATATATACTTGCTAACTTGGAGAACTTTGATAATTATTGTACTTATTGAGAGACATATTGATTCTATAATCATGTCTTGATTGCATACATCCTCATACTACATGTCATGATATTTTGGGAAGTTGTGAATGGTGACTCGTATCATGAGTCCTTGACCATGCTCACTTAGGTGGCAAGGTAGTTGATACATTGTGACGCGTATCATGAGTCATTGACCACGCTCACTTAGGTGGCAAGGTAGTTGATACATTGTGATTCGTATCATATGGTCAAAGGTGGTAAGGTAATTGATACAGTAAGATTATTATCATGGCCCCTTACCACAAGTTAGGTGGTAAGATAGTAGATATATTGAGATTATACATGACAGTTGTGTGATAGTCTTGATTCCACCTTGCATTGCATTGCATACCATATCATTACATTACTTGTGGTAATTTTGGATCGGCTTAGTCTAAATTATATGTTTACTTTATTCCGTTGTTTTATATAAATTGGCGGCACCGATGCCGGACTAATTTTCTATGGAAGCGTTCCTAAATTATTTCATAGTTTATTCAATTTCTGATTCCTAGTCGGTTAAACCTGCTGGGTACATATTATATGTACTTACCCCTACTTCTTTCTCCCCCACAGATTCTCGTCATGATTACCCATGTACTAGTTAATTTTCTCGCACAGTCGATTCACACTAGATCTAATGGTGAGACTCAAGGGTTTAGAGTTCCATTAGATTCTGTCTTAGTTATTAAGTCTTTATCGCTGTTCAAAAACTGTAATGTACTTATTCATCAGTACTTATGTATTTAGATTCTCTCTACACTCGTGACACCAGGTTCTGGAATATGGATTTATCTATGCAGTTTTTCTATTTTAAATGTATTTTATCTTCAAGTTTGGAAATTTATTAGATCCACAGTCGTGATCCCGTTTTGGATTGTGACAAGTTTGGTATCAGAGTTCTAGGTTCACTGGTCTCACGAGTTAAAGAGTAGGGTATCTAGTAGAGTCTCACAGATCGGTATATAGACGTCTGTATCTATCTTCGAGAGGCTACATGATGCTTATTATGAAAAATCCTCTTTTATTGTTTCCTTTCGTGCGATATGTTCATATTCAAGTCTTATATGCCTCTAATCCATTCTTTCTGCGTAGATACCGAGGACTAGAGTTAGCAATACCGAGGATAAGTCTTTACCTACTATTTAAGCCCTAGCCAAACAGCAAGGTAGAGGCCGAAGCAGAGGTTGTGGCAGAACTAGAGGTCGATGCCGGGATAGGGGAGCAGCAACACCAGCACGAGGTTAGACCAGAGGGACTTCACCTGAGCCATTTGTTGACCCAATTTATGAGCAGCAGGCTGAGAATCCTGTCGAGCCTCCTCCAACCTTAGAGGGTACACCAGTATTATAAGAGCTATTGACTCGATTGTTGGCAAGGTTAGAGGGTAACCCTACCATAGTAATCTTCCAAGTACTGCAGCTCCTACTATACCTGTTAGTCCTTCACAGCTAGCTCAGGAACCTAGTATGGGATTCCAGACCCCGAGTCCATTTTCCATGCCTTCTATTGCTCTTCCAAGGTTTTCAACCCCGCCAGTTTCTGCCAGTGCTTCTATGTCCTTGTCTGAGTAGAAAAGTTTTGAAAGATTTGTGAGATTGGCTCCTCCCAAATTTAATGGTATAGCTGGGGACGGGGCATATGACTCATTGACAGAATGTCAGGATAGACTGTTCAATTTGGGTATTCTGGAGGCCCATGGGGTAGCTTATACATCTTATCATATCGTATAACCAAAGACTGGTGGAGGTCAGTCATGGCCTGAAGGCCTGTCGATGCTCCAACAATAAGTTGGGAGCAGTTTACTAAAATCTTTCTTGAGAAATTTGTACCCTATAGTCTTCGGGATAGGTGTTGTGATGAGTTTCATAGACTGGAGCAGGGTTTTATGACTGTGTCACAATATGAAGCATGATTCCACGAGCTATCCCACTATTCCATGTCTAGTATTCCCATAGAGTTTGAGTGAATTTGCCGATTCGTAAAGGGGCTCGCAAGCTATCTCTAGAAGGCTACTGCATCTCTTGTGTTATTTGGTGGTTCCTTTCAAAGTATTGTCGATCATGGTAGGATGATAGAAGGCATCAGGCACGCACGGCAGGGTGATAGTAAGAGGTCTGCCGTCAGGGTTAGTTTGGAAATCATACACCCAGAGATAGGAATCCTCAAAGGCAGGGCATTCATGGTTACCAGGGGAGACCAATTCATGCAGCTATTTCAGGTGCAAATAATACTAGTAGGTGCAAAAGTTATTACATGTGATGAGTTTGGTCATAAGGCCTAGGATTGCCCCAAGCGTGCTCCTGCTACTTTTCCATTAGGGGCACAGACAACTCACTCTACATCAGCTCCAGCAACTAAAGGTGCTTTACAGAGTGTGAAGGGTGGTACTAAAGATGTCAGGGGTGGAGCTCGAGGTGGCACTCGTGGTGGAGCACAGGCCAACGGTGAACGTCGAGTATGTTATGCCATTACAGGTCGAACCAAGGCACAAATATCTGATGTTGTGATCACAGGTATTGTTCCAGTTTGTCATCATTCAACTTCAATATTGTTTGACCTTAGATCTACCTATTCATATGTATGAACTTATTTTGCTACTAATATTGATGGTTTATGTGAGCCTTTCAATGTACCTATTTGTGTTTTGACTCCAGTAGGTGAATCCTTAGTGGTGGATCAGGTATATCGAGATTGTATAGTGGTAATCTCAGGTAGGGAGACCCAGGCTAATTTGATCCTCCTAGACATGATAGACTTTGATGTTATTTTGGGAATGGATTAGTTGTATTCTTATCATGCAATTCTTGATTGCTATGATAAGACTATGACCTTGTATGTCCGAGTTTACCTAAGTTAGTGTGGTCAGGTGCTCCTAACTCTTATCTTAAGGGGGTGATTTCTTATGTTCATGCTCGGCGCATGATGAAACATGGGTGTTTGTCTTATTTGGCTCACGTACTAGATATTTTTAAGGAGTCACCTTCTTTAGAGACCACAAGGGTAGTAAGAGAGTTTATAGATATGTTTCGTATCAACTTACCTGGTGTTCCCCTATAACACGATATCGACTTTGCTATTGATATGGAACCAGGCACTAAGCCTATATCCATTTCCCCTTATCGGATGGCTCCTGCAGAGTTAAAGTGGTTAAAGGATCAATTAGAAGATCTGTTAAAGAAAGGGTTCATTTGGCCTAGTGTGTCACCTTGGGATGCACCAGTGTTGTTTCTGAAAAGAAGGATAGTACTATGAGAATGTGTATTGACTATCGTCAATTTAACAAGGTGACCATCAAGAATAAGTACCTCTTGCCATGTATTGATGATCTATTTTACCAGTTATAGGGTGCTTCAGGATTCTCTAAGATTGATTTAAGGTCGAGGTATCATCAATTGAGGGTTCCGGAGCCAGACATCCTAAAGACTGCTTTTAGGACTCGGCATGGGCACTCTGAGTTTGTAGTTATGTCATTTGGGTTGACTAATGCCCCCGCTGCTTTTATGGAATTGATGAACTGAGTGTTTAACCCTATTTAGATTCATTTGTGATTGTATTCATCAATGACATCCTAGTTTACTCTAAGAGTGAGGCAGACCATGATTGTCTCTTATGAACCATGCTTCAAAGGTTGCGTGAAGAGAAACTTTACGCTAAGTTCTCTAAGTGCGAATTTTGACTTGAGTCTGTAGCTTTTTAGGCCATGTGGTGACTAAGGATGGCATTGATGGTTGACCCAACCAAGATTGTAGCAGTTCATAATTGGGTGAGACCCTCCTCAGTAACTGAATTCATAGTTTTCTTGGACTAGCAGGCTATTACCATCAATTTGTTCAAATGGTCTCCTCTATCGCGGCCCCTATGATCGGGCTTACTTAGAAGGATGTAACATTTTCATGGACTGATGAGTGCGAGGAAAGCTTCCAAAAGCTTAAAAAATATTGACATCAGCTCCTATCCTAGCCTTACCTGAAGAAGGCGTGCCTTTCGTGGTCTATTGTGATGCTTCTGGTGTAGGCTTAGGCGGAGTGTTGATGCAAAAGGGGAGGGTTATAGCCTATGCTTCATGATAACTGAAGGTTCACAAGAAACTATCCTACCAATGATCTTGACTTGGCTACAGTAGTATTCGTGTTGAAGGTGTGTGGCGGCACTATCTTTATGGAGTGCATTATGAGATTTACACTTCTCCCAGCCTAATGTGAACATGAGACAGTGTAGGTGGTTGGAGTTGCTAAAAAGACTATGATATCTCCATTCCTTATCGCTCTGGCAAGGCTAACGTTGTGGTTGATGCCTTGAGCTGGAAGGCTTCTAGCATGGGTAGTTTGGCTTTTCTTAGGGCTAAGGAGAGGCCTTTAACTTTGGAGGTTTAGTCTTTGGCTAGACGGTTAGTTAGACTTGATATCTATCCACCTTATAGTGTGTTAGCCTTCATTGAGGCTAGGTCTACATTGATGGATTAGATTCGTGCTCACCAGTTTGATGATGATAAATTATGTGTAATTCGGGATAAGGTGATAAAAGGTAAAGCTAAGTCAGCTTCTTTTGATTCTGAAGGAGTGTTAAGGATTAGTGGGCGCATTTGCATGCCTAAGGTAGGTGATTGGGTTCTTTTGATCCTGGAAGAAGCTCATTGTGCTAAGTATTCCATTCATCCGGGTGTAGCAAAAATGTTTATGACCTCATGAAACATTATTGGTAGTGTGGAAAGAAAAGGACATTGTAGAGTTTGTGGCTAAGTGTTTGAACTGCCAACAGGTTAAGGCTGAGCATCAAAAACCAGAAGGTCTGATGTAGAGGATGCATATACCTAAGTGGAAGTGGGAGCGACTACTATAGATTTTGTGACTGGATTACCCGTGACATTGGGTAAGTTTGACTCAGTTTGGGTGATTGTAGACAGGTTGACCAAATCAGCTCACTTCATTCCGGTGAGGACTAACCACAATGCACAACAACTAGCTAAGATTTATATACGTGAGACAGATTGCACGGAGTGCCTATCTCTATTGTGTCAGATCGAGGTTCGGTGTTCACCTCTCACTTTTGGAAAGCATTGCAACATGGTTTAGGTACATGATTGGACATGAGCTCAGCATTTCATCCTCAGACTGATGGCTAGTCTAAGCGAACTATTTAGGTATTGAAGGACATTCTTAGGGCCTCTGTGATTGATTTTGGTGCTCGGTGGGATCAACACTTGCCCTTAGCGGAGTTTACATATAATAACAATTATCACTCTAGTATTCGTATGGCACCATTTGAGGCATTGTATGGGCGTAGGTGCCAATCACCCATTGGATGGTTCGACTCAGTCATTATTGATATATATGGCACTAATCTGCTCAGAGATGCTATGGAATGGGTACGCCTGATTCAAAATTGATTTTTAGCAGCCTAAAGTCGGCAAAAGAGTTATGCTGATAGAAGAGTTCATCCTTTGGAATTTATGGTAGGCAATCATGTGTGGTTGAAAGTTTCACCCATGAAAGGTGTGATGAGGTTCAGAAGAAAAGGTAAGCTTAGCCCATGGTTTATTGTCCCGTTTGAGATTTTGAGATGAGTAGGTGAGGTGGCTTATGAGTTGGCTTTGCCACCAGATTGTCAGTTGTTCATCCAGTATTCCTTGTCTCCATGCTTCGAAAATACATACCGGACGAGTCTCATGTGATTTCTTATGATACTGTAGAGTTGGGTGCACATTTAACGTATGACGAGAAGCCAATGACCATTCTAGATAGACAGGTCGTAGACTCAGGACTATGGGTATCGCTTCAGTTAAGGTTCAGTGGCGACATCAGCCTGTTGAGGAGGTAACTTGGGAGGCAGAGTCCGACATGCGTGCCAAATATCCTCATCTTTTTTAAAATTCAGGTACTTTCTTTTACCTTATGTTCGAGGACCATCATGATTTTTAGTGGTGGATAATGTAATGATCCAATCGGAAGAGACAAACGTTAAAAGGAAAAAAAGAATTATATGCGCCACATCTTGTCTCAATTATACATAGGGTCACTTGTCCACTTGAAAAAGAAAGATAAAAAGATATATGCACCACAGTTTGTCTTGTCTTCCAATTATGATAAACCATTCTCATTCCCTTTACATTCTTTGGTTTTGTTACTAAGCATTAAGAAGAAAGAAAAAATTTGGAGTAGTTTAGACAAAGGAGAATTTAGTGACCAACAACTATATAAATACAATTTGTGCAGTTCCGGTAGTGAGGTAGGTTTGTCTATTCTTCTTTGAGATTGAGATTGAGTTATTTAATATTCATATGTTATGATTTATAAAATGATCTGAAATTATTTCTTATAATATCCTCGTGGAAAACTTTAATTATATATGCAGTTATTTTTTAAAGTATAAAAATCCTATACAAATGGTTAAATTGTTAATTAGTGTTATTTATGAAAGAACTATTTTGCAGGCTGTTAATAAATATGATGGATCCTAAAATAAAACAACTGATTACAACTAATTTGAAAATCAAGTCAAACTTTTCAGAACTTATTAATTTATAACATATAGTTATACAAAATCAGAAAATAAGAAATACCATCTAAGCAGCAGATCAAAGCTTTTAAAGAAAAAGAATATGAGCGAGGAATCGAGTGAAACGTTTTTAATGTCAAGCTTTAGGAAGACAACTAATTACAAAAACAAAGCAGGGGAAGGATCAACTTTAAACAATAGCAAGATTAAGCTTACCTTAATAAGAAGCAACAATTCAAATTTACGTTAGTATAAAATGGAATTTTCAATAAGAGGAGAAAGGCCTAGAAATGAATTTTTTTTTTTTTTAAAAAAAGAAGGTTGCTTTACAGGAAGCCTTGCATTTAACAAGACTTGATAGAGAGGTGGAAGTATAACTCCCAAAATAAGAGTACACGTACTAATTGATAACACAATCATACTTGTAATCTGATAATTGGCTTAGCCATAGGTGGAGGTTATTTTTTTCTTAATTCATATTATGAAATTGTGTTGCTTTCTGTGCACAAATAGATGTTGTATTCATCAGCTTTAGCTTGTAATATATTATATCTTTATATAAATCTGGAAAAGGCTGTAGGAGCTCCCTGTATCATCAAAGCACCCATACTCACTGGACCCTACATTCTTAATTTTTTTTAAATGAAGTAATAATTTTTAACTTGTAAATTAAGAAAATATTCTAATTGAGTTGGCGTTGTATTAGAGCAGTTTGTTTTTAGTATTTTCTAATAGAATATAGAATAATAAATATGCATATACTATTAACTTTAATCCATTAAGCGGTCTGCTTGAATTTCTTTTTATAATCTTTTATTTTTAATTCATTTTAGCTCCAAATCTCTTCATTTTCGTGTCAAATTAGTCCTACAAGTTAATCGCACTATCTAGTACAACTCACAACAATCATGCTCGGAAAGGATGAATAGAAGTACTAATTAGGAAACAAATAATGACTGAAAATATGTACTTTTGGCATAACCTTGGGCATAAAATTGAGAATCATGACTAAATTGGGTAATGATAATTTTAAAACATTATGGAGAACTTTAAAGAGAGCAATATCCCAATATGTATAAAAGAGGATGAACATATAATTGCTACCTTGGACAACTTTGATAAATATTGTACTTATTGAGAGATATATTGCTTGTATAATCATGTCTTGATTACATGCATCCTCATACTACATGTCATGATATTTTGGGAAGCTATGAATGGTGACTCGTATCATGAGTCCTTGACCATGCTCACTTAGGTGGCAAGGTAGTTGATAAATTGTGACGCATATCATGAGTCATTGACTACGCTCACTTAGGTGGCAAGGTAATTGATACATTATGACTCGTATCATGAGTCCTTGATCACGCTCACTTAGGTTGCAAGGTAGTTGGTACAGTGTGATTCATATCATGAGTCCTTGACCATGCTCACTTAGGTGGCAAGGTAAATGATACAGGGCAATTATTATCATTAGTCCTTGACCACGAGTTAGATAGCAAGGTAGTTGATATATTGAGATTATATATGGCAGGTTGTGTGGGAGTCTTGATTCCACCTTGCATTGCATTGCGTACCATATCATTACATTACTTGTGGTAATTTTCACGCCTCTGAGGGTGCCCTAGACGTAACAGGCACTCAAAGACTATTCCTAGTCCCCAAGCGAACTACTTGGCCTTATCACATTCATTCATTCATACATTCTACTAATCAGCGGAAGGCATAAGGAAGTAAATGAGCACATCTCATCTAGTCTCAAAATAATATTATAAATGGAAAGGCTAGTAGAAAGAAACTAGCTCAACAAGTCTTAACATCGACATCCGACTCTAGTCTATGAAGCCTTTATCACTATCAAGTTGCGCCAATGACAAACCCATAACTACCTCAATCAAAATAAAACTAGTCAAATCTAACTATAAAGCAAGATGAAATAAATATAATGAATCCTCCAAAGTAGGGGAGGCTCACCAATCAGCTGAACGTCTCAAATCCCCAACGATACGCCTGTTGAGGATCTTCAAATCATCTATCTACATTATGAAACGATGTAGTCCAAAAGGGGACATCAGTACGTGGAATGTACTGGTTTTTAAAATAACTAAATGAAATCAAAACAGGTAAAACAATATAGAAACAACAATCAACTCAATATAGAAACCAATCAATATGTCAAATGTCTATCTAAAGCAAGAATAAAG
>JAPFFP010092195.1:0-20766 GCA_026153255.1 Solanum medicagineum
TTATGCCTCTTGTAGATGGTACTAGTCTTCTGGCATGCATCACAACCTCTCACAAAATGTATAGCGTCTTTGAAGAGAGTTAGCCAAAAGAAACTTGATTGTAACACTTTGTGGTTTTTTCTCTCTCCTATATGATGGCCCCCATAGTGTGAAATGTGGCATCTCTCAAGTATCTTACATATTTCAGACTTAGGAACACACCTTCTGACCATTCTGTCAACACCCTGCTGGAAGAGATATGGCTCATCCCAAATGTAAGCCTTTGCATCATGAGCCAGTCGCTTCTTTTGCTAATAGTTTACATCTTGGTGGAAAGACCCCACTTACCAAGTAGTTGACTATATTAGCATACCACAGTAGTTCATCCACTTTTAAAACCAATAGCTGATTATTCGGGAATTCTTCCTTAATTTAATGTTGCTCATTTATGTGAGCATCATTCTCTAATGAAGATAGGTGATCAGCAATCTGGTTATCACACGCCTTTCGATCCTTGATCTCAATATTGGACTCTTAAAGCAATAAGATCTATTTGATTAATTGGGGCTTAGCATCCTTCTTCTTGAACAAGTAATTCACAACAACATGGTCTGTGAACACCATGACTTTGGTTCCCACCAAATAGGATCTGAACTTTTCAAAAGCATATACTAGTGCCAGCATCCCCTTTTCAGTGACTGTGTAGTTGCATTATGTTGCATCTAGAGTCTTACTAGCATAGTATATGGAGTGGAACACCTTTTCCTTGCATTGACCCAATACTGTTACAAATGTAATATCGTTAGCATCAATATGAGCTCGAATGGGAGGTCCTAATCAGGTGATGTTAGTATGGGGGCCTCGACTAGTCGCTTCTTCAATATCTCAAATACCTGCAAACATGAAGCATCAATGTTAAAAGGTACCTCTTTCTAAAATAGAGCACGCAATGGCTTGTAATCTTCGAGAAGTCCTTGATGAATCTGCGGTAGATCGTCGCGTGCCCAATGTAACTGCGGACTCTTTTGACTCACACTGTGGAGGCAACTTTTCTTTCACTTCTATCTTAGCTCTATCCACCTCCAAGGCATGTTTTGACACCTTATGCCCCAACACTATCCCCTCTTTAACTAGGAAGTGACACTTTTCCCAGTTAAGGATGAGGTTAGTTTCTTTCCAAATTGCTAGCAACATATCTAGATTATACAAACATACCTAGATTGACTCCCCAAAGACTAAGAATTCATCCATTAATACCTCTACAAACTCCTCCACCACGTCGTGGAATACAACCATCACACACCTTTGGAAAGTGGCTGGTGCATTACACACCCAAGGTCGTGTGCTTGAATGCATGTGTCCCATACGGACATGTGAATATGGTCTTGTCTTAGTCCTCGGGTGCAATTGTTATGTGATTATACCCTGAGTACCCATCTAAGAAACAGTAGTACTCTTGCTCAGCGAGCCTGGCTAACATCTGATCAATGAAGGGAACTAGGTAGTGACCTTTCCTTGTGGTATCATTCAGTTTCCTGTAGTCCATGCATATGCGCCACAACATTGATATTGTGGTTAGAATGAGCTCATTTCTGTCATTGGTGATGACCGTCATCTCCCCTTTTTTTGGGACACAATGCACTGGGCTCACCCATTTGCTATCTGAGATGGGAAAGATGGTACCCGCATCCAACCAGCTTACCACTTCTTTCGTGACCACCTCCTTCATGATAGTATTTTCAATCTTCTTTATGGCTGGGCCACTAACTTGTGGTCTTACTGCAAAAAGATCCTATGCATGCACAAGGCTAGGTTCAAGCCATGGATGTTTGACATTTGCCAACCCATTCCTCTCTTCCTTGTTTAAGCAAAGCTATATAACAGCTTCAACTTAGGCTGCAGTCAATGAAGCAGAAACGATTATAGGTAAAGTGTTATTTTCACCGAGCATACTTGAGATGTTATGGTAATGACTTCAACTACAGCTGAAGAGCTTCTTCGACCGAGGGTTTGGGTGAAGGTCCCAATACCCTATTTAAGGGCTCAGTTGCTTTCTTTAGCATGCTTACATTATGATTATTTAGCACATTTTCAATTTCTCTGGCTTCTATGTCATACCCCAAGCCTAGGTCCTAGACTTGACACAGCGAATGGGAACCTGAAGGGATCCCAAACAAGCCTCTTAAGCATGCATAACACATCCTTGGTTTAACGAAAGTATAAGAGAGCAATAAACATATGACACATAATTTCTAAGGGAAATAGTCTTTGGACTCATATTATGGGGATGTTGCAGTGTAAAGGATAAGCGTGAATTATATAGCAAATAAGTCTAGCAATAAAGAGATATAATAAGTGTCGAGCTCATAACATACAACCCATGTATCCAACAACACCTCTAACTATGAATGGAGCTGGGCCAAGACATCTCTCGGGCTCACCCTCAAAGATACTATATAAAAATAGAGTAGTTAAACTAAAAGCATAAAAGTAAATGGATATTTTCCCTAAATGGGAGGGACTCACCAATACCAAGTCTTCACCGAACCGATTAACCACGTGGAGGAGGATGGAAAGAGGCTCCATTTTCTACATGGTTAGATTATGCAGGCAAAAAGTATGCATTAGTACTTGGAATATACTTGACCACTTCTAGTGAGTTTTAGTTAGCACGTGAGAGTAAAATAGCTATTGTGCTTGACCCCTTCACATGGAACTTAATTACTCACAAGATGGTACAATATATAGAATAAGGACTCAACACTTTACATGCAAATCATAGAAACTTTCCATGAGTTTAGTATATGCTTGGGAGCCTATAATTTATCATAACATACTTTTCTTGTAATTCATTCAATAACCTTTCATCAATATAAAAATCCATGTCTAGTCAATTTAGTCCAACTTGGTGGATATATGTAAATGTAGTTAAAAACATGCATTTAAAGTGTATAAGACAAGGGAGGAGTAAAACCAACTCATTTTAAGGTCCTTATGTCAAAATCCAGGCCTAGCGCCTAGACGAGACATGATGAATGGGAACCCGAAGGGATCCCAAACAAACCTCTTAAACATGCATAGCACATCCTTGGTTTCTCGGAAGAATAAGAGAGCAATAAACATATGACACATAATTTCTAAGGGAAACAGGCTTTGGACTCACGTTATGGGGATGTTGTAGTGTAAAGGATAAGCGCCAATTATATAGCAAATAAGACTAAGGGGCGGGTAAGTATGACTCATGCTATTAGGATATTTAGGGACTTGGGGTTTCCATCTTGTCAACACAACAAATATTCACCACAAAAAAGGGATAAGGGACTAAGGGAAAACTCTAGTAATAAATAAATATAATAAGTGTCGAGCTCATAACATACAACCCATGTATCCAACAACACCTCAAAATACGAATGGAGCATGGCCAAGACATATCTCGAGCTCATTTTCAAAGATAGTATCAGAAAATAGAGTAGTTCAACTAAAAGCATAAAAGTAAATGAATACTTTCCCTAAATGTGAGGGACTCACCAATAGCAGGTCCTCACCGAACCGATTAACCACGTGGAGGATGAGGATGGAAAGAAGCTTCATTTTTTACATGGTTAGATCATGCAGCCAAAAAGTATGCATTAGTACTTGGAATATACTAAGTATGCAGGGTGCAATGCAACAAGGAACATAAGCCATAATAATAAAGATGCATAATCATAATCAATAAATATAAGCTCAATATGACATGTACAATCAATGCTTAAGTTGAAACATGCATGAAGATAGTGAAAGTTGCATAATATATCATACATATGTTGGAGAAGACCCCAACTGACATATGAGACCAAGTAAGCTACTACTTGGAATCCCGATGTTCACTCCACACGAATGAAAAAGTGGTCTACTTGCCAAGGTAAACCAAGTATGACCCCACAAAGATCCACTAGTAAAGCTCATTTAGGGAAATAATATAGACCTAGCGTGGCACAAAATTAAGAGACCAAGACCTTATAAAAAGACCCCTTGGGTCGAGCCCCCACCTTAAGCATCTTTAAGTACTAAGTCTTGTCCCACAGAATACTTGAAATAATCATAACTTTAATCATACTTGCGTAACTTTTAAAACACATGATAACATGACATGACTAGCTCATTCAAATACTTGACCCCTACACAAAAATATGGCATAACCTTGACCCTTTCTAGCAGGAATTGCATTATACATGAGGGTGGAGATGTGATCTGCTTGACCCCTTCTAGTGAGTTGTAGTTAGCACGTGAGGGAAAAATAGTTATTGTGCTTGACCCCTTCACAGAGACATTAATTACTCACAAGATGGTAGAATATATAGAATAAGGGCTCAACACTTTACTTGCAAATCATAGAAACTTTCCATGAGTTTAATACATGCTTGCGAGCCCATAAATTATCATAACATACTTTTCTTGTAATTCATGCAATAATCTTTTATCAGCATAAAAGTCCGTTTCCAGTCAATTTAGTCCAACATGGTGGATATATGTAAATATAGTTAAAATCATGCATTTCAAGAGTATAAGAAAAGGGAGGAGTAAAACTAACTCATTTTAAAGACATTTTGTCACAACCCAGACCATGGGCCTAGACGTGACACGGCTGATGGGGAACCCGAAAGGACCCCAAACAAGGCTCTTAACATATTACTACACATTATTGGTCTCGAAAGCAATTAAACAACATAATAAGAGTAAAAATAAGGGGAAAAGGACTAAAGGGATACTTTCATAACACAAGCATCAAAACAACAAAGTCAAGGCTCAATATATAACAAGTCCAACAACACCTCTACTACATAGATAAGAGCGAGGGCCAAGACAAGCAACCGGGCTCACCCTCAAAGTCAATACATATGTAAAAGAAAGATATTCTTAGTACATAGCATGAGAGCATTGACATTGTCCTAGGAATGGAGGTCTCACCAATTATCTTGACAGAAATCGTACTAGCTACGTGGAGGAAGATGCTCAAGAGGGGCTCCGGTTCCTACGTGGTGACATCATGTAGCCATAGAGTATGTGCTAGTACATTTGAATGTACTATGTACATAGAATGAAATGCAACAAGAGTAAGTAACATAATCGAAATGCATAAGCATAGGAAATGAGGAGCATATAACAATATGGCATGCATTGAAGATGCTTGAAGTAAATCATGCTTAAATAGAACATTATACATGTGTATGGAGAGACGATTATTAGTGAATATCCAAGGCCTACCACCTCCTTCGAAAGGCGAATGAGGTACAAACCCCTCAATATGGTTGATAAGGTACAAACCCCTCAGCATGGTTGATGAGGTACAAACCCCTCAACATAGTTATCAAGGTAAAAATCCCTCGACCTGGTTGCATGGGCCTACCACCTCCCAAGCGAGGTGATGGAGGTACAAACCCATCAACATGGTTACCCGAGCCTACAACCTCCCGAGTGAGGCTTGGTCAATTCCCAACACTGTAGAGATAATATCATATACATACATTCCTTTCATCGTCATATAGTCATTCAACTCATAAGACATGCATTGGGTCTTTAATTCCTCAGGAAATCATAACCAGACATTTTATCAAACACTTGGTGGGTATGTAGTGCTAATGTAAAATCATGCAATTCAAGAGTGGAGCCATGCTAGAAAATTCAGTGTAAAACCATCAATAGATACTTGGTAACACTCTCAAACAACATACATCAAAACCATTCATCAAATCTCACAGTAGATCTTAGATTCATGGCTCAAAACATGCTAAAACAATCACAATTTCATGAAAACCCAACATAGTATGCAGATAAATTCATAATAAGTAAGACCCATTAGTAAATCAACTTTAAATAATGTCATTTAGGTAAATATGGAAGCTTGGACACCATGGGTGAAAGGATCCAATGGTTGAAACCCACGTACCATAACTTAAGACAATTCCTTGATGAAGAATTTAATGGAGACTTGAAGCTTGAGTGAAATCCTTAAGATCCGGAAGAGATTTGGACACTTGAATTTTGAGATGAAATATTGTCTAAGTGTGTGAGTGTATTAGGGAATGTCTTGAATGATATGAAGGTGGAATATGGTGAAGTATAGGTGTTTTCACGCATGGGAAGGCTTAGGCCCAAGACCCAAAGGCCTTAGACCAAACAAGAAATAACAGGCCAACAATAAGACGGATCTGCCCTGGTCGCGTCGCTCCAGGGGAGCAGATCATCACTGGAATTTGCAAATTGTGAATTTTTGAATTTTGATACGGTTGCTCTAAATTGGGGTTAGACCCGTTTCCCACTCAATTTTTCCCCCTGAACAAGAATATGAATTCAGATTTTTGATATCATGCACAGATTTTGAGATAAATGAGAAATACAATTCTAGGCACTTTCAAGGCACATTTTCGGGCACTTTTTGGGGTCGTTCAATACCTCCCCCTTCGAAACATTGGTCCTTGATTCTCAAAGAAAGGTATATCAAAGACGTAAACATGACAATTTAATCCCATATAAGGATGCAACAATGTACTTAAACATCATTTCAAGAATCTCAACATAAGTGTAAAATCATCATGAACTTGTCAATTTAAACATCAATGTATACAATGACATTAGGGCTGAACTTAAGACTTGAAATCATAAAGGGGATTTAGATCAATACCTTAGGCTTGAGTGGAGTTGAAAAGGTAAGGATATTGCTTTTTCATGTCCGCTTCTACCTCCCATGTAGCACTTTCAACTTGTTGATTCCTCCAAAGTACCTTAATGGAAGCCACATCCTTGTTCCTCAACCTCTTCACTTGTCTATCCAACATCTAAACCAGAATCTCTTCATAAGTCAAATTGTCTGCAATAACAACCACAACATCAAGAGGCACAATAGCATTAGGGTCTCCCACATATTTCCTCAACATGAATACATGAAAGACCGGATGAACCAAATCCATCTCACTAGGTGATTCCAACTCATAAGCTACCTTGCCAATCCTTCTCATTACCCAATAAGGACCCACATATCTTGGACTCAACTTGCCCTTCTTACCAAAATGAACCACACCCTTCATAAGGGACACCTTTAAATAAACCTAATCACCAAATTTGAATTCAAGATCCCACCTCCTCATATAGACATAGGATTGTTGACGACTTTGGGCCGCCTTCAACCTTTCTCTAATCATCCTAACCTTCTCAAGAGCCTCCATAACCAAATATAGCCCTAACAAAGACACCTCTCCAATCTCAAACCACCCAACCGGTGATCTATAATGTCTACCATAGAGAGCCTCAAAAGGGGCCATACCAATGCTAGAATGATAACTATTGTTATAGGAAAACTCTATCAATGGAAGATGATAATCCCAACTACCCTGAAGTTCCAATACGCAAGCCTTAAGCATATCCTCATGTGTTTGGTTAGTTCTTTAGACTTGGCCATCCGTTTGAGGGTGAAAGGTTATGCTAAGTTTCACCCTTGTACCAAGACCACTTTGAAAGGACCTCCAAAAATATGAAGTAAATTGAGTGCCACGATCAAATATGATGGACAAAGGAACCCCATGCAACCTCAGCAAGTGATGAATGCACAACTTAGCATAATCTTCAACCCCATATGTAGTCTTAACTGGTAGAAAGTTAGTTGACTTCGTCATCATATCAACTATAACCTAAATGGAATCGAAACCCTTTCTAGTCTTGGGTAACCCAACCATAAATTCCATATTAATCTCCTCCAACTTCCAAGTAGGAATCTCTATGTCTTGTGCTAGGCCACCCGATCTTTGGTGCTTGACTTTGGCTTGTTGGAAAATATGACAACCGGATACAAATTAGGCAATTTCCCTCTTCATGGCTCTCCATCAATACACATCCCTCAAATCTCTATACATCTTAGTAGAACCAAGGTAAATAGAATAGGAAGAACCATGAGCCTCATCAAGATTCTTTTCTCTCAAGCCATCAACATAAGGCACACAAAACCTAAATTAGTATCTAAGGGCACCATCTCCCCCTTGGGAGAAAACCTCCACCTTACCACCCTTTACCAATGCCTTCAATTCCAATAAAACCGGGTCAAGATCTTGCTCAGCTTTCACCTCATCAACCTATGAAGATTTTGAACCATCATCAACAACAACAACACCATTATCCACCTCTTCCAACCTAACCTCCAATCTAGCCAACTGGTGGACCTCCTTAGCTACCCCTTTGCCACCATCATCAACATGAGCTAGCCTATCCATAGACAGCCTAATCAATGCATTGGCCACCTGATTAGCCTTATCAGAATGATAATGCACACTTATGTCATAATCCTTAAGAAGTTCGAGTCACCATCTTTGCCTAAAATTAAGATCTTTTTGCGTGAGGACATATTGGAGTCTCTTATGATCGGT
This sequence comes from Solanum medicagineum, assembly GCA_026153255.1. NCBI lineage: Eukaryota > Viridiplantae > Streptophyta > Magnoliopsida > Solanales > Solanaceae > Solanum > Solanum medicagineum. The sequence goes on from JAPFFP010092195.1 coordinate 8,376, forward strand.
GAACACATCAACATGCACCCCATACAAATAATGACGACACATCTTTAATGCAAGTACCATGGTGGCTAGTTTAAGATAATGAGTACGATAATTCTTTTCATGCACTTTGAATTGTCTAGAAGAATAGGCTATTAACTTACTATTTTAGTTTAGAACACAACCCAAACCAACTCCAGAAGCATCACAATACACAACAAACCCCTCTAGCCCTTCCGGTAGTGACAAATAGGAATGGACACAAACTTATCCTTCAATGTTTGGAAAATCTTTTCACACTAATCAAACCCCATAAATTTGACTTTCTTTTGAGTCAACTTGGTCATAGGAGAAGCAATAGAAGAGAACTCATTCACAAACCTCCGATACTAACCCTCTAAGCCCAAGAAGCTCATAATATCCGACGGGGTCAATGGTCTAGGCTAATTTGTAATCACATCCTTCTTTTTAGGATCCACCTTAATACCATCCCCTGAAACCACATGACCTAGAAAGGAAACCTCTTTCAACCAAATTTCGCACTTCTCATACTCAGCATACAACTTCTCTTCCCCCAATCGTTGTAGCACTATCTTCAAATAACCCATATGTTCCTCCTCACTATGTGAATAGACCAAAATATCATCAATGAGACCACAACAAAAGAATCAAGGTAGGGTTTGAAGACTTTATTCATAATATCCATGAAGACGGTTGGTGCATTGGTCAACCCAAAGGACATGACAACAAACTAATAATTCCCATAACTAGTCTGGAAGGTCATCTTAGGAATATCGCACTCCCTCACCTTCTCTTGATGGTACCTGGACCGAAGATCAATCTTACAGAAGTGACTAGCCCCTTGCAATTGGTCAAATAAAATCATTAATCCTTGGAAGAGGATACTTATTCTTTATGGTGACCCTATTGAGTTGACAGTAGTCTATACACATTCTAAGGGACCAATCCTTCTTCTTCACAAACAACACCAGTGCACCCCAAGGTGATTGGCTAGGCCTAATAAAACCCTTCTTGAACAAATCCCTCAATTGCTCCGTCAACTCCTTTAACTTTGCCGGGGCTATGCAGTAAGGGTTAATAGAAATGGGTTGAGTATCGAGAAGGAGGTCTATACCAAAATCTATTTCCCTTTCAGGAGGAACACCGGGAACGTCATTTAGAAAGACATCAAGGAACTCATTTATAATTGGAATCGACTCTACAGGAAGGACCTTGGACTCCACATCCCTAATCCTCACAAGATGATAAAGGCACCCCTTAGAGATCATCTTACAGGCTTTAATGCAAGAGATGAATCTACCCTTGACCACCACATCATGACTCTCCCACTCAAGAACGGGTTCATTAGGGAACTGGAATTTGATCATACGGGTTATACAATGAATAGATGCACAGTATTCATGCAACCAATCAATCCCATGTATGACATCAAAAGCCACTATTTCCAACTCAACAAGATCACAAGGAAATATCTTATGCAAAATAAAAATTGGACAATTTCTATAGACCTTTCCGGAAAAAATAGATGCACCAATAGGAGTAGACACCTCATAAGACTCACACAATAATTCAAGCTCAGCGTGAAACATTTTATCAACAAATGGGGTAACAAAAGAAAGAGTGGCACCCGGATCAATAAATGGATACATATCAAAATCAAAGTTTTAACATATCAGTGACGACATCAACAACATCTTCAGTCTATTGCCTCCCTTGGAGTACATAGAAATTATTTGCCTTAGGGAACCATCTTATTGACCACCTTTCCCCAAAGGAACCACATTAGCACTTTGTGGACGAACGTCCTTACCCTTGTTGTGATTTAGAGGGCAATCCATCACCTTATTCCCAACTTCCCCACAATCATAACAACCATTAGTATCCCTCAAGAATGGGCCACTATGACCCCTGCCACATTTTGGACACCCACAATTAGGAACCACACACCCTACACCTTGGGTCCTTGGAAAGTCATTGGTAACCCACCTATTAAATGCATGCGAAGACCCTTGGCCTTGATGGAACTGGCCACTCTTTCAACTTTGGGATTTTCTCTCAAAACGGGCCCTCATGGCTTCATTACTCCTCCACTTCCTCAATTTTTCCTCACTCTATTAGTTCGGTATAGGTCATCAAATGGAATAAATCCATGTCACTAATCATAGCGGACTAGCATTACTCACTCACCAAATTTGATACACACATCTCGAACTTGTTCAATTTAGACCTTAGGTTGGCAACTATGTGGGGAACATATTTAGAGAGTTGATTGAACTTGAGGGAATACTCCCTCATACTCCTAGACCCTTGTCTCAAATTCATAAATTTCACCATATTGGCCTCCCTAGACTTAAGAGGTAAGAACAGGTTAAGAAAAGCCGCCTTGAACTCCTCCCAAAGCACCACATTATTGATTCCCTTCTCCTTCTTCCATTGATTAAACCATATTTGGCGTAACCCTTTGAGTTGGTAGGCCGCCAACTTTGCTTTATGTTCCGATCTAACACCCATGATAGTCAATACCTTATAGACCTCATTAATGACCTCTTGAGGGTCCTCATCTACCTTAGACCCATAGAATCACGATGGATTCATCCTCATAAAATCCCTAACCTGAGATTCTAGAGTAGGAGCATGAGGGGCTTGGGCCCCTTGGTTGGCTTGGTTAGACACAACTTGTGCTATCAAAGTACGAGCATCCCAGAGCACAACATTAGTGGTTGTTCCTCGGGAGTGCGGGCTCTCCTTTCTCTTATGTTAGGCATGATCTAGCATAGCAAAAAATAGTTGTTGGGGGTGGGGAACCTTACTTTAACTCTATAAAATGACATAGAACATGAAGAAGGGAAATATTTCTTAAAAGTATCTCATAGCCTCCTACTCATAGTAGTGGTGCACAACACGAGCATGAATTGGACATTAATCAACGTGGTGTGTTGGATGCTGAGGACCATTAACAACCTAGTGCTCAGATACTAAGTTTGTCATGACCCAAGCCAAGGGCCTAGACGTGACAAGGCGAATGGGGAACCCAAAGGGGCCCCAAACAAGCCTCTTGACATATCATTACACATCATTGTCGTGGAAGCAATTAAATAACATAATAAGAGTAGAAATAAGGGAAAAAGAGCTAAAGATATACTTTTGTAACATAAGCATCAAAATAAGAGAGTCAAGGCTCAATACATAAGATGTCTAACAATGTCTCTACTACGTAGATAAGAGCGAGGGCTAAGACAAGCAACCGGGCTCACTCCAAAAGTCAATAAATATATTAAAGAAAGATAGTGTTAGTACATAGCATGAGATCATAGATATTGCCCCCGTAATGGAGGACTTATAAACTAGCTTGAGAGAAATCGTACTAGCCACATGGAGGAAGATGCTCAAGTGGCACTCCAGGTTCCTACATGGTGACATCATGTAGGAATATAGTAGATGTTAGTACATTTGAATGTATTAAGTATGTAAGATGCAACACAACAAGAGATAAGCAACATAATCGAAATGCATAAAATTTATGAGTAGCATATAGCAATATGGAATGCATGGAAGATTCTATAAGCAAGTCGTACTTACATAGACCATTATACCTATGTAAGGGGAGGCCATTATTAGTGAATATGAAAGGCCTACCACCTCCTTAGAGAGGAAAATGATGTAGAAACCCATCAATATGGTTGATGAAGTACAAACCCTTCAGCATGGTTGATGAGTTACAAACCCCTCAACATGATTATCAAGGTACAAATCCCTCGACCTGGTTGCACGGGCCTACAAACGCCCGAGCGAGGCGATCGAGGTACAAACCCCTCAATATGGTTACCCGAACCTACAACCTCCCAAGCAAGGCTTGGTCAATTCCCAACATTCTAGAGATAATATCAAATATATACATTCCTTTCATCATCATATAGTCATTCAACTCATAAGACATGCATTGGACCTTCAATTCCTCAAGTAGTCATATTCGGACATTTTATCAAACACTTGGTGGGTGTGTAGTGCTAGTGTAAAACCATGCAATTCAAGAGTGGAATCATGCTACAAAATTAAGTGTAAAACCCTCAATAGATACTTTCTAACATGCTCAAACAATATACATCAAAATCCTTCATCAAATCTCACAGTAGATCTTAGATTCATAGCTCAAAACATGCTAAAACAATCACAATTTCATGAAAGCCCAACATAGTGTGCAATGAAATTCATAATAAGTAAGACCCATGAGTAAATCAATTTTAAATCATGCAATTTAGGTAAAAAGGAAGCTTCGGCACCATGGGTGAAAGTACCCAATGGTTGAAACCCGCATACCTTAGCTGTAGAGAATTCTGTGGTGAAGATTTTAATGGGGACTTGAAGTTTGAGTGAAATCCTTATGGTCTGAAAAAGATTTGAACACTTGAGTTTTGAGATGAAATAATGTCTAAGTGTTTGAGTGAGTATTGGGAATATCTTGAACGATATGAAGGTGAACTATTGTTATGTTTAGGTATTTTCATGCATGGGAAGGCTTAGGCCTAAGACCCAAAGTCCTTGGGTCGGACAAGAAATAACAGGCTAAAAATAACACTCATCCGTGCCCTAGCCGCGTCGCACCAAGGGCGCGGATCGTCACCGAAATTTGAAAATTGTGGATTTTCTAATTTTCATAAGGTTACTCTAAAATCGAGGTTAGACCCATTCCCACTCAATTTGGCCCCCTGAACAAGAATATAAAATCTGATTTTTGATGTCATGCACAAATTTTGAGATATATGAAAATTACGATTCTGGCACTTCCAAGGCATATTTTCAGGCACTTTTTGGGGTCGTTTCACCAAAGACTTCATTAGTTCTGTATTAGATCTTAGAATTTGAATGTTAGAAGGATAAATAGAGAGGTTAGATGATAAGAGAAATAGAGAGCGATTATGCATACCAATAAGAGCAATTAGTATAGAAAGATGCCCATAGAATTAGATGGAAGCTAAGAGTCATATCCTAGAAGAAACTTTCAATAACAATCCTACATCTTTGAGTATAGTAGAACAAGAGAACTAGGGATGTTCTTGTGGATAGTGATGCCCCAAACCATGTTGAGAACTACAAGTATAGCTTAGGAAGGTGAATTGATTTGCAAACTTAGAGACACGACCTTTGGGCTAAGGGGGAGATGATAAGGTGATAAAATAGAGTAGATGTTGAAGTTTCGATAGAGGTAGGTTGATCAAGATAAGATATCAATTCTTTCCCATCTCATATAGTCCTATACTTCAGTTGAGGTAACATTCCATTCCCGTCTGGTGTATGAGTTCTATGCCTATGGCCTAGTCTCATGCACCACTTGTTGATTGTCATTCACGTTGAGTTGTGATGATGGGAAATGATGAATTCACCAAAATTTTGATCTTACCTCATGGATCTAAGAGTTTCTAGTCCTATGTTGAAGGATATATGACCTGATTTTTGCACTACGTACAATTCTGTGAACTTAGAATGAGTCTTGATGGATGACAGAGATTGTAATCTATGACTGTTTTTAGATAAGATTTATCGATTGAATCGTGTTAATTATCTTTCGTTCCAACCTATTTGAGTGATCCTGCTTTTCAATCTTGATAGGAATGTTGATGATAGTAGAAGAGTGATGGTTAATAAGAGAGAGTGAGTGTTCTTGATTCTATTGGTGATGTGATGTCATTTCCTTTTAAGGTTGTAGATGTGAAGAAGGAGTTAGAGAAATCGTGATGAGTCTAATACATAGGTAAAAGCATATTATTCTCTCTCGTGGTAAGAGATAATCAGATCGAGGGTGTAAGGTGCTATGATAGGCTTAATGATTTTCAAGTTATGTTGACCTTAAAGAGGCCATCAAGTGGTTGGAGTAATGGTTGCTATTATGCGAGTGTATTAGAGTGATGGGAACGAGCATCATTCTTTAGGTACATGTTACTATGGAGATATGAAACATATATTTTGAGGGGTTAGATTAATATAAGTGTGATCATCTTAGGACTAAAATATTGGGACTTAGAGTTAGGTCTCAAATAGAATGAGAGGATGTGGTTATATATAGATTTGAAAAGGAACACAATTGAGGAGGAGCTAAGCTTGAGAGTTATCCATAGATTCTTGTATATCACGATGGTCCCATCCTCAGTTTGAATCGATGACTTTGTTCTTGAGCTAGAACAACTGATTGACGAGGTGTTTAAATGATTCGAATCGATTAAGGTTTGATGTTCCATTCGTGCCTGATGATGAGAATGTTGGAGGTAATTTCCGTGCTATTGATTTAAATTGAGTTGTCTATTCCTGAGTTGATGTGGCTATTTCTGAGTTTGAATAGAGATTACTAAGATTGATAAGGAGTCGAGAGTTTGATTGATTGAGTAAGAATTGAGAAGAGCTTTGATTGTAATTCGTGCCTTGTTGTCTATCCTTACTCATCATTCGAGGACGAATGATCCCAAGGGGGAGATAATGCAACACCCCCAGTTTCTTATTTTTTTAAAGTTAAGACCCAGCCATCCTTCATATAATATAGGATTTTAATCGATGATTCCTAATTGAGTATAGGTGTTAAAATGAATTTCTTAGTTTAGAAACAAAATTGGAGATAATCTAAGGTCATATGAACCCTCTTCTACGAAGTTAAACTAAAAACTTTCTTAGGATTTGAGATTCAATGTAAGATTGTATGATAAGTTTGGTGACTCATAGTATATCAAATCAAAGATATCTGAATTAGCTTTCCAACGCATCTAATTTCGCCTTAATTAGAGTTCAGAGTAAAAAGTTATGGCCATTTTAGTGAAGGCATGCAGAGTTGTCTGAAGGTTCGGGACAGCTCTGTGTCGCTGACATAATGCGGACCCTTACTAGATAAGATAAGTGACGTCCCTTTATTCTATTTTTGAGTATTTTTATTGTTAAACCGTTGGGGGGCTATTTAAGGTCCTAAAACACATAAAACGTCAGTTTTCATAATCAAAACCCTCTCCTTTCACTCCTAAACATAAATGATCAAGAATCATCAAGAAATTCATCAAGTTAGGATTATATTTCAAGATTCATAATCAAGGTAAGTTATTCTTCATAAATATCAAGCTACCCAACCCGAATTTCATGAAAACTCTAATACAATTTTAAATCATAACCTAGGGTTTCAAGAAAACAAAATCCAAGAATTCCAAGAAAGGATACCCTGATTCTTCTTTTTCTAGAATTAGGGTTCTTCATCAAGAACTCTAAATATTCTAAGCCGAGAATTTAAGAATCAAAGAGAATTTCTTCAACCAATGTCCTTCCACGTTCTTTTCCTATAAAAGAACCACCAACATCAAGGATGTTCTCCAAAAAAAGCTAGTATTCATCAAATTTTGATTATAGTATCAAGGTTTTAGGTATTTAAGGCTAAACTAAAGTATGGAATTGTTCTCCAATGTGCACCATATATGGTCATAGAGGAATTGAGAGTTCATGTCTCTTCATACATGTTTCTTGAATTGTTTCTTAAAAGTTTTCTTGAAAGTTATATTAATCACATGTATTTACGATGTTGATGATCATCATAAACTTATTTTCTTGAATTGAACACTCTTTATGAGATGTTGTACAATCTCTACATGTTATTTTATTAAAGATTGCAAGAATGAGCTTAGGAGATGAGTCTAGAGCCTTCATGGTATGATTGTGTTTGTTGTTTACAGTTGTGGTCTTGAGTTAAAAGTGTTGATGATGATGTTGATGAGATTGATGTCCTTAGAGTCATAAAAATCTTGAAACTTAATTCTAAAGAATGTTCCGAGTCCAAGAGTTGATGGTTGATGTAATGAGTTGAGTTAGAAATGTTCAATGAGGCTAGATGACAAGAAATTCTTGATGTTTGATGTTTATGAGCATATTGAGCCCTAGGAGGAGTATTGACCACTGAAAATAAGTAAGAGTGAGTTCCACTCACACTCATTAACTACATGGATAGTGTAGGAGAGGGCTCAACCAAGAAAATGGAGGTCTCCTTAGTCCTAAAAGAGGACTTGATGTTATTATGGAACCACAGAGGCCACATCCTTTACCCCGGCAAGGTATTAGGTAGATGTGGCAACGACATCGGTTCGTTTTATTATCACCGGCTCAAAGGTGATAGTTGTAGGTCTGAGAAACTCCCAGATAGGTTTCCCATCGATAGTACTCTGATGGTGAGTTGATGGTATGAGTCTTGATTGATGTTGATGAGTCATTGTCTACTCTTTATTCTTGTTTTAGATAGACATTTGATATTTTGATTTATAACTATTATGAGTTGATATTCTACCTATTTCTACTTCAGTTAGTCATTTTATATACCATACATTCCATGTAATGACGCCACTCAGAACTGCAACATTTGATGATGCAGATATCAGTGTTAGAGATCATCAACAGCCACATCATTAAGGATCTGAGATGTTCAACTGATTGGTGATCCTCCCTTAATTCGGAGAATTTATTACCTTTTTTTATTTTATCTTGGTTTAGAGTTAGACTTGATTAGCTTTACTTTATTTCATTTAAAGTAGCCATGGGTCACCATTGGCTTCACTTGATAGCTATAGAAGCTTCATAAACTAGAGTCAAATGTTGATGTTAAGACTTGTTGAGCTACTTTCTTCTACTAGCCCTTTTATTTATAATGTACTTTGTGACTAGATGAGATGTGCCCATTACCTTCTTTAGTCTTTTGTTAATTGTCTTGAGTTACTGATTTAATGAATATGATGAGGCCAAGTGGTTCGGTTGGGGACTAGTAATAATCTCTGGGTGCCGGCCATGTCTAGGGCACCCTTCCGGGATGTGACACCTCCTAATCATGAATATCTAAAATCCTTATTTCTTAATTTCATGAATTCTAAGTTTATTTTGCAAGTGAGTCTTTTAAATTAGTTTTAGTTTTTTGAAATTGAGCTATGGACTGAACTTATTTGTTGATTTTATGGTGATTTGAATCTAATTAATATAATTTACATGGATTTTATGAAGAATTAAATATGCACGTCCCTTTAATTTATGAATCTATGCACAGGTAATTTTAAATATGTTTTAATTGTTGATTTCTTCATAGATTTACTATGATTTCATCTTATTATGTTGTTTTAATTATCAATTCCTAATACTTGTACTATGTCTTCATTCTTCATGGCATATGCATGCATGAACAAGTATTTTTATGAGATTTATAATGTGGTTTAAGACCTAGTTATGCCTATGACTATGATTTCAAGCCAAGTATGGTTATGATAAGAATGTGCTTGCATGATGTCTATGATATGGTTCAAGATCCTATGGGCATTCTAACACCACTATGTACAAGTATGAATGAGTTATTCCTATTCATTAAAGTATGAAATGAAGTATGATTTGACCTTCGAGCACAAGTATTTATAATTATGAAATATGATTTGGCTTTTAGAGTAAGCATGACTATGAAGTATGATTTGGCCTTTGAGCCCAAGCATGTATGATTGTGATTTGATTTGGGATTTTATCCCAAATATGTATGATTACAAAGTATGTTTTGGCTGTTAAGCCAAAGTGTGCATGATTATATTTTGTAAAGATGTATGTCCCTATTTCAAGTATGTATATGTATATGTATTGTTGTGGGATAATGACTTAGCATCGAGAGGACCTTGACATTGAGACTCATCTTGTTAGTTGGGGCATGACCCGTTAGAGGTGAATCTCATTGTCCCATAACTACGTGTCATCATTGGTTAAAGGATTAGCAATAGATGAGGTTGAATCCTTAGAGGAATCACTCGTTACATGAGGCTTGATTCCTAGATTGACCACCACTAGTAAAGGCTTGGTCCATTATGCAGCTTTAGTGGATCCACTTAGGCATTATGGATGTTCACCTTAGCAAGTGACTCCCCTTTTCCTCTAGTGTAGAGGTAACATTGGGATTTCTTATAATAGCTTGCATGGTCTTATATGTCGGTTGAGCTCCCATCCCCACTAAGTTTATATATTATGGCGTTGATGCATCACGAATTTAAGGCATATTGTTATGACATTCTTTCTTATATAATTCTTTTTATATATATGTGTGTGCTTGTCATCTAACATTGAAATGTAGTTTACCATGTTCATATGCATTCCATGCCCACATATTTAGTACATTCAAACGTACCAATGCATATTTTTTGCCTACATGATCTGACCATGTGGAGACTTAAGACTATTTTCATCCGCCTCTTGGCAGTTAGATTGAATCATATGAATTACTAGTGGTGAGTCCTTTACTCCAAGGAGAAGATCCACATTCTACCTACCTATTATGATATGTTGACTTATATCTTTACTTTGAGGGTGAGTCAAGGATATGTCATGGCCCCTGTCCTATTCTATGAACTAGAGGCATTATTGGACATCATGTACGGGCTTTTTCTGTGTTATGCCTATAACTTATGGAGACTATGTTTATGTTTATCTCCTATTGTCAGTGCAATGATGATATGCTTATGATGATGTGTAAATGTTTAAATTCCTAAGTCCCTTCTATCACCATAAGGTGAGTTATACTTATCTACCCCTTAGTCTCTATGTGCTATGTGAATTCATGCAAATCTCTTTCCCTTTGACATCACTATAGCTTGAGTCCAAAGCCCCATTTCCTTTAGAATTATTCATTTGTTATTTAACTATGCGCTTTCACCATGTCATTCCTAGGCCCTAGGAATGGATCATGACAAGCTTGGTATCAGAGCACTAAGATTTAAAAATGATCCTTGGTGTCCAACATGCCTCGTCGAGTAGAGTCCTATTAATGAGTATGAAGTGGACCATACCTATGAGTGGGAGGCTATGATGGTGTCTTAGAAATTGTCTCACTTCTTTATTTCTTATGTCAGGCTGTGAAATGTGTTTTAAGTCTTCCTAACTTTGACGATGTATTTTTGTTTGACCAATGCTCTGGACGTATTCATGGATCTTATGAATCGGGTCTTCAAGACATTGGTTCATAGTTTTGAGGTTGACTTCATTGATGATATTCTTATTTACTCTTTAAGTGTAGGATCATATGGATAACTTGAAGTTGGTTCTTCAGACTTTGAGGGAGAAGCAATTGTTTACCAAGTTTAATAAATGGAAGTTTTGACTGGGTAAAGTGGCTTTTCTAGGGTATGTGGTATCTGATGATGGTATTAAAGTCGACCAAGAAGACCGAGGCCATGTAGAATTGGCCTAGATCATTGACTCCTTCGAATATTCAAAGTTTCCTTTGATTGGCTAGTTATTATCAGAGGTTTGTTAAAGACTTCTCATCTATTTCATCTCCATTTACTAAGTTGACTTATAAGAAAACCAAGTTTATATGGTGGATGAGTGTGACAAGAGTTTTTCAGACTTTGAAGGATCGACTTACATCGGCCACTATTTTTAACCTTATCAGATGGCTTAGATGGGGTCGTGGTGTATTGTGATGTTTCTGTGATTGGGTGGGTTACGTGCTTACACAACATTGTAAGGTGATAGCTTATGCATCGAGGCAATTGTAGGTGCATGAAAAAGATTACCTATCTTATTATCTCGAGTTGGCGGTTGTGGTCTATGCTTTTAAGATTTGGAGACATTATTTATAAGGGGTTCATGTTGATGTTTTTACTGATCACAAGAGTTTGCAATATGTGTTCACGTGAAGAGATCTTAATTTGAGACAAAGAAGGTAGTTGGAACATCTTAAAGATTATAACATGAGTGTTCAATATCATCTCAGCAAGGCAAATATTGTAGTAGATGCTCTTAGTAGGCTATATACGAGTAGTGTTTCCCACATTGATGAGGGGAACACATTTTAAGATTTTGGTCATTATTATTAAATAAATACTTTTATCTAAAAGAAAGTGATTGCACTCTTCAAATTTATTTCTTACAATATAATTTATTACTTATTTTCTAATTTTGTCCCGACTTGTAGTTATTTGAAATCTCAATAATTGTAACCTTTCATTATCATGTAACTTCTTAATAGTTCATCACCTTGTCTAACATTCTTATTTATTATTTATTTTTAATATAATATAAATAAATGTGTATATTTTTAATTTTGAAATTTAATTTATTTATAAACTATTATTTGTCTATCCATAATTTTTTACTGTTCAGATTTATTTATCATATTTTACTTAACATTATAATTTAATCTATACTCCTCCCACTCTTCCCCCCTACCTTCTTCGTAGATCTTTTCCTATTATATTTTAATTAAAAAATGTTAGCATTTAAAAGATAAAATGTTTGACTAAAATTTTCATTTATATAATCAAATATAATTATTTTTACAAAATAAAATAAATGAACAAAATTAGACTAAAAACTATTTACTTCAATTCAAATTTATATCTATATGTAGTTATAACATATA